>JAEMWC010001400.1:7500-65000 GCA_016490735.1 Pachyseris speciosa | reverse complement strand
ACCATGCCCAATGTCACATGACCAGAAACAGAAAAATGCATTTTAACTAAATGGCTTAAACCTTTTTTCCACATTTTCTGTACAAAAGCCGTTTTGAAGAAATTTAAGCATGCATTTTTGCTTATGATGAAAAATAAAAAAATGAGAATCGTGGAAAATGTGCTTCTTTGACCACTCTTTTGAGCATTTTTTTGTTTTTTTGTTTTTCATTTAGTTACAAAACCCATTGAATTAATTCCAAGAAAATATGTTGTTCTTTCGTATTTTTTTAAAATCCAGCAACTACAACTCTTGAGGAGAAAAGTTCTTTTTTCGCGGCACCAGAAGTGGAAAGCGAATTTTCAGCGGCCTGGAGCCTAAGCATTGTTGGCCAGGCACATCGACTACTCTTCAATTGTGTTTTGTTTCACTGAACAAAATTCGAATTCAGTTTCTTTTTCACAGTCACAGTGTTGCAGATTACTTTTAATTAATCACTGTTAACTAGGTTCTCAAACAAGGCTGATGTTGAAAGGAGAAGTTGTCCATCACAAGTTTCGAGCTCAAATTATGAGTCAGGTTTTCTATCAAGTGGTTAGCATTTTTGATGTAAGAATGAAATTCTTGTGATGTGATAAAGCTGCTTTCAAGGATATACCCAGGTAAAAATATGAGGCGGGATCCCGCCAATCCCACCTGGGATCCCGGTTCAGTCCCAGGTGGGACCCCGCCTCAAATAGGTGGGATCCCACCCGGGATTATGGAACGTCCCAGGCGGGATCCTACAAGGATCCCACCTGGGATCCTTTCTCAAGTAGGCGGGATCCCACCCAAGATCATGGAACGTCCCAGGCAGGATCCCACCAGAATCCCACCTGGGATCCTTTCTCAAGTAGGCAGGATCCCACTCAAAATAGTGGATTAATGCAATTCGCTGAGACGAAGAAAAGGAGTTCACAATCGCCGCAGGAACTAAAGTTTGTTCGTTACATCATCATTTCAGGAAAGAAGATCTTAGAAAAATCGGTTAAATAAAGAGCTTATGTGGTGTCTGGTGGTGTTCCAACACAATTTGCATGGCCAGTACCTTCCCCAAGGTAAAGAAAAGCTCCTCTCGAAAGACATCCTCTGTCCCAATAGAAGTTTTTGTTAAACCCATCCTCGCACGGAATCGCATGAAACAAATACTACGGTGTAATAACCAAGCGAATGAACTTCAACTGCCCCGTCTTTGAAACCAGTAAAAGCATTGAGCCAAATAACAACAACTCGTAGGTAAATGCAAGCACTTACACATTTTCTAAGATCTACCAGGCTCAACTTAAACAGTTCCTTCGGCGATCGTGAACTCCTTTCCTTCGTCTGTTTTCCCCTCAGAGGCGAACGGGAAAAAAACTGACAAAAACACTTTCTCTTCTGTAGAAGATTTCACTCCCTTCTGGTGGCATTCAGGAACACAAAAACGGGTAGGGATGGCGAAACAAAACGAACCAAATCGACGACGAAGCAAGATGTTCTGGAGATGTCAAAACAAAACACCAAAGCCTGACTAGCCTCGCTTTCATGTGACTCGTCCCAGGCGCTGACCCAGTGGTCCGCCATATTTGCATTCGGTGTATTAAGTATGTGACGTTGAAGTTGAGTTGCGCATGCATTAATGATCTCACGGCTTGCCTGGGAACTAGCTTGCTCAAAATTCAAAATGGCGGACTGGAGTATTCAAGTTCGATCGACCCATTGAGAAAACAACAGGATCCTTGGAGATATGCTTCGCTTATTTCCACCTTTATATGCACTCAAAGGCGAAAGGAAACCTTTGAATATGTTTCTATAAACTTAAAGTGGACCAGGTGAAAAACAAAATGCTCCTACAACAGTCAAGTCCGAAAATAAGCATGGCACTTCACTTGTTGCTGCTTTGCTGTCACTTTGATCAAAGTTGCGTCTTTTAGAAACAAAACAGTGAAAAGAGGAGTTTTTGAAGAGGATTTCATTTATAACAGAATCAACCAACAAACTGTGTAAGTTGTTTTTTTGTTTGGGAGTGAAAGTGGATGAATTATTTTCTTCATCGAAACATTATGAACATTTAGTGATGCAATTAAGTACGTGTTTAATATGAGTTGAAGAAACAGGTTACAGTACAGTGCAAATAAATGCTTTAATATCTACAAAACGTGTATTTTCTTGTCCTTATGGTAACTTCAACGACTGCATGTCCTCAACATTCTTGTGTGACTTGGAATCCTTCAAACAGTGCACTTAGTTGTATTTATTTTTGGTATACGTGACCTCCCTATGTTAGTATTTATTTTCCTAACAACCTTGCTTGAAAGGTTATTACTAACACAAGCACCCTGTCAACTTTTTGTGGAACTTTTGATTGACATTTGATTGATTTACTGCCTGATCAAATTCATGACATATGTCCATGGATGTTTGAAATGGATAATTTGGGTGGCAAATGCTACAGTCATCACTTTTTCGCATGGAAACTTCCCAAGATCACAATCAAGAGTATGTTTCTTGGTAGGATATTTAGGATCCCAGGTGGGATATGACTCTTGCGAATCCTTTCTAGGATTCCAGGTGGGATGCACAATGTCCACCTAGACTCCTGGGTGGGATGCATAAGTCCCACTAAGATCCCAGGTGGGATGTAGGAATCCCACCTAAGATCCCGGGTGGGATGCTGGAATCCAGCATTTGATGCGGGATCCCAGGTGGTATTACCTTGGTATTACCAATCCCTGAGAGGTATTACGTTGTCTTAATCCTGCCGCGGTCGCATGAAGATTCTCTGCAGTTCCACCTAGGTAAATAGGAGGCTAGATGCAGGAATACTGCATCAATGATGTGTGGAGACCCCACGGGCAAGAACACAGAAAATGGGTCAATACTTTCAGGAGTTACTGTATATAGACAAGTGAATAACCAGCAGAGTTCAAACACTACAGTTGTAATGAACAGAAACATTAACAATTGAATGAGTTCTTTACACTTCAGCAACAAAGATTTCCTACTTACAGCACGACCTTTGCTCCCTTGTTCCCCTTGATCACCTTTTAATGACTGGAAAATAAAAAAAGCACAAACATCCATTACAATATGATACCATATCCCCAAAATATGAAATCACTAAAATGGCATAAACGTCTAATTAAACTCGAGTGGATAAATTGCGATTTTGTTTTAATTAGTAGTAATAAAGTTGTTATTGTTATTGTTTGTTTGTTTGTTGTTGGCTGATGTACATTAAGAGAAATAAAACAATTTGCAATTACCACAATATTGTTTTATTTATTTATATTTGGATTCACATATTTTTTATTACTGTAGGTTTTGCAAACAAGATTTTTTTTTTCCCTCCATTTTTTATTTCACTAGTACACATATCAAGTGCTACTACGATCAAATTTTTACCCCTTGATTTTTTTCAGTTTATCACATAGAATTCCAGAAAGACTGAAAATGCCATTTTCCATTTGTAAATATCTGCATTGGTTACAGAGATATTTAAGTTTGAAAAATGTGTAAAATATGCAAATGATATGACTGATGACACCATATCATCAACCCAATATGACATCAAGTATACAAATAGAGCTATCTCGGTCATTTTGCAGCAGAGACCATTGAAACTTGGTAGGCTGATAGTTCTAAAGGCAACACACCTATGGCTGTAAAAAATTTGGTTCCCATGGCAACTCACGATTTTCCAGTTCCCCCAGCCTGATTTCAATATCTTAATGATTTTCAGCTCGAAAAACATTTAACAAGGCTGCGCACTCTACCTAAGATAAGGCACATTTGGCAAATATCAAAATATAATTCTTAAGGTGGCCAGCAAAGCCCTTAATATCAGGGAGGTCTGGAACACAGTATGTTGCCACGGTAACAATACTGGTAAGCTCATATTGTGAAGCACATCTAGCAGAATCTTACTGCAAAGGACCAAGCGTTTCTAATACAAATTTGCTGAGATATCTTTATTCATCATATTTGATCAAAATTTAGTTGAGTTTATGACATCATCACTTTGCTAATTTGCATATTTTAAAAACTTCAATATCTCTGGAAAAAAAAGAGATGTTTGAAAATATTATGAAAGGTGTTTGTCATCCTGGTTTCAAATGATAGCTGAGTTAATCTTTTGTCTCATGATTGAGTCACAAAGATGTGGATCGCGACGTTTCAACTGCTATACTGCTGATCTTCATCAGGCGATGGTGTCGACTGGTTGCGTGTGAGAATAAGAAGCACCGTGGCTGGTCATGATTGGTGCGTTTTGATCCTCGCTTAGGCTGTTGTTGAAAAGAAACACCTCTCATCGGTCCTTGTTTCCAACGGTTATCCGTTTTCATTTGTAAAAAATCTTACGAAAACCAAGGGACGAACAACCACTAAAGAACCTGAACCCGGAATTAAATCTACTGTGGTTCTGCCATACGTCAAAGGCACATTGGAGGCTCTTCACCGTTGCCTACAACAACAAGGCATACGGACTGTTTTCAGATCTGACACAACTCTCAGATCACACCTAGTGCGACCTAAGGACATTGTCGATCCAGTAAAACAAGACGGAGTAGTCTACAAGATTCCCTGCAAATGTGGTTAAGGTTTATATTGGAGAGACGGGAAGATCTATGCATGAACGGATTAAGGAACACGATAGAGACATACGGCTTGCTCAAACCCAATCCTCCGCCGTTTCAGAACATAGCAACGCGACCAGACATTATCCACTCTGGGACAAAGTTAAACTTATTGACCGAGACCCACATTGGTACACCCGTAGGGTTAAAGAGGCTATTCACATAAGACTTCACCCTAACAACACTAACAGGGACAGTGGAATTGAAATTCCTGAAGCGTGGATGCCCACGATCAGACAACACAACAGCTGATCAGTACCAAAGCGGACCGCTGAGGGAACAATTTCTAGTCTGAACGACAAGGATCAAAATCCTCCAATGAATAACAGCCTAAGCGAGGATCGAAACGCACCAATCACGACCAGCCATGGTGCTTCTTATTCTCACACCCAACCAGTCAACACCATCGCCTGATGAAGACAAGCAGTATAGCGGTCGAAACGTCGCGATCCACATCTTTGTGACTCAATCATGAGACAAAAGATTAACTCAGCTATCATATTTGAAAATAGTAAACAGCATTCTTCTTCTCGTAGAGATAACTTGTTTATATTTTAAAACGGCTTAGATAGGAAAGATGCGAATTTCGTCATAGTAGCAAATACAATCTCTCTCTATACAGGAGGTTATTACAGCTAAATGGTTACACAAACACATGCACTGACACACGCACACATGTATAACACAAACGACTGACAAAAAACAATCTGTGGATAACATACATGTACAAAAGCATTCGCTACACTTATAATATTGGAAACAGAATTACGGCAGAGGCACGAACTTCCACTTCTTATAAAACTTGCTCAAACTCTTGGTCGTACCAGCAATATACAACTCTTTTCATACTTTTTGTATAACATAACTTTAAATAGACTTATAGTAGGTTTCATATCGTTTCTCCTGCACTGATACAGTACCACTCAAAAGTAAGTTACCACCCTCGCGCGCGACGCGAATCGTGCGCTACGCGATTCTCGTCGCGCACTACGCGAATCGTGTCGCGCGCTACGCGATTCACGTAGCGCGCGATGTTCTGGAAACTGTAAGTATTTTGACTTGAAGCTCTCTCACCATTTAATATGCCCATTGTAAAGCAACAATAGTCGATTTCAATAGTCAATTTCCAGTGTTTGCAAAAGCCCGCTAAGAAGAAATGAATATGCGTAATCGATCAATCATCGCCGGAGATTTAGGGCAGCGTCTGCTTTGCTTCCAATTTCCGTGTCAAACTGTTTTCTCCTCGAAACTTTGATAGACTGAGGTCGACATATTAATAACTTTAAAAAACCTGCATACACAATATGATGTACATGAACATGCTTTTCAGTCTTTTGATGTGGAGACATTCCGACGAATTCTACCGTCGTCGTGCCACATTCAATTCACTTCATTGGACACGAGCTTCTTCCTACACTGTACATCAAACCAGGTCGGTACAAAACGTGGAACCCCCTTCTGGACCCCATCTGGACCCCCATCTGGACCCCTTCTGGACCCCCTTCTGGACCCCCTTCTGGACCCCCTTCTGGACCCCTCGATTTTTCTGTTGAAAAATAATAAAATGATATTTAACAGTCTTCGCTTTGGATTTCAACTTCGGCCGGTTTGTTGATAGTTACAGACAGTATTACAGTAATCGCGAATATTACCACAGCCAGTTGCCATTTTCATTCCAAGAAAGATTTGCTTTGAATTTCGCTGAATTTGCGTTGCTGACTTTTGTTGTTGTTACCAAACACTTTAGAATTTTCTCACAAAGGTTAGATAAACGTTAAATATGCAAATTACTGTTCAGCTTTCAACTGGCTTTCGGAGAATGTAAATATTATTATCGGTGGCAGATTTATGTCACGTGCTAGACAACCAGAGTGATCATATTTCATTCCATCATCATTCAGCAGATTTTCAGAGCAAGCTTTCCACTATATTTTGCCAGTGTGGAAGAAAACATTGCTCACCTTTTTGCTGCAGTGATAACATCTAGCAGTGCTTATTCTAATCCAAACACACAAAAAAGATAGTTTTTGAGCTCGGTTCACATTCCTCGAAACCCAGTTGAAAGCCGAACAGTAATTTGCATATTTAACGTTTATCTAACCTTTGCGAGAAAATTCTTAAGTATTTGGTAACAACAACAAAATTCAGCGAAATTCAAAGCAAGTCTTTCTCGGGATGAAAATGGCAACTGGCTGTGGTAATGTTCGCGATTACTGTAATACTGTCTGTAACTATCAACGAACCGGCCAAAGTTGAAATCCAAAGCGAAGACTGTTAAATATCATTTTATTATTTTTCAACAGAAAAATCAAGGGGTCCAGAAGGGGTCCAGAAGGGGGTCCAGAAGGGGGTCCAGAAGGGGGTCCAGAAGGGGTCCAGATGGGGGTCCAGAAGGGGGGGTCCACGTTTTGTACCGACCCCATCAAACCGCCAATTTTTCGGCTCGCCCATGAGCCATGACTGATGCTTGATACTTTTTGTTAGTTTTCTATTCATCTGATTCTTGACAACTAGCCATTAAAAAAATTGAAAATGTTGGCGAGTTGGCACGGAGTTTCAAGTGGCAAATTAAAAACAGATCGACGTAGATAAGAAGACCAGCGCAATTAAGCGGAGCACATGCGAGGTGTCCGAACTACTTACTCTTCGGCAAATCTTTTATCCACGGACAAACTCTACTGGATTAAAATCTACACAAGTTTACAAAGATATGACCAGGAAAATGTGTTCCGGTCTTTCGAAGTAGAAAATATACAATTGAGCGCCGGTGTGTCGAATAAACAAAACATTTCACATACAACTACCCAAACTTATGCGTCTTCACCATTGGCAGAATGAACTTCAGATTTCTACATGATAAAATTGTTCATGCACAAAGAAGGAAATAAAATAAACTCCGTTCTGTTTCGGGTTCTGTTGCTTCGCTTCTCATGAAATTACACAGACAGTAGTTTTGCGGTTTTATGCAAATTTGCGATCCGAAAGCAAAATGCATATGCAGTAACCCGGCCGGTCATTCGTCATTTGCTTGTGCCGAACTAGCTCTTGATTATGTCCTCAACGAATTTAGAAAACACGACCATTTAAACATATCGACGACAGAACCGATAAAAATTCAACTAAATTCAGCGCTAACAGGAGTAACGAATTATGCTTATAATTCGCAATTGATCATTCGTCGGTTTGTTTACAAGTTTTCGATTTGTAATGACCTCAATGATGCTATATTTATTTGCACAGAAGTGAACTACACGTATGAACGACTCAAATTCAACAGAACAATAGCTGCATTTGGAAAGTGTTACGCGAATTTAATTGATGTCACATTGCAAAATCACCCAAAATTTATGCCAAAAATTTCCGCTTTAGTGACTCTCGCGTGACGCGAATCGCGTAGCGCGCGGCGCGATTCGCGTAGCGCGCGACGCGAATCGCGTAGCGCAGGAAACGCGACGCGACTGGTAACTTGAGTGGTACTATAAATTTACAGATTTTCCAACCAAAACACAATAATTTAAAAGTCAAGGTCTTTTCCAAAGTTATATCTTCTTTTATATTTTCATACCAAAATAATTTAAAGTCTATCCAGAATGCTTGTGAAAAAGGGCAAACATAAAATAAATGATCTAATTCTTCTCTAGAACGGCAACAAAAAGAGCAAACATCTGAGTCTGCTTTTCCCAATTTCTTTAAATAGTAGAATATTCATGCAGGTTATATTATTAAGAACTTTTAACTGAAAATCCATTAGAAATGTTTCCATACAGACTTCAATAGGTAAAAGGTAGATCTCAGATATCATAACTCTTTACGAGTAACATTAAAGTTTTGCTGCAACCTTTTTGCACCTTTAGGTAGAGTAGCTTTCAACTCAATAAGCATACTATAATAATGTTTGCATTTGGCCACCCCTACATCAAAGAAAGTATTATTGCATTTGAGGAAGGAGAACGCTTTCTAATCTCTTGGTGTTCCTGTGGTTTCTTGGGTATCCGGTATACCAAAAGGGATCTTTGCAGAAATTCCTTTGGATGGGACAACCTTTTCGTCGCCATTTTGAATTCCTGAAATACGTCAAATGCCCGTGCAATAGTGCCCACCTCGTGGTTTAATTTCGCTGTTTGCTGTTTAAACATGGAATGCTGGAGACTAATCAGTGGTAAGAAAAGAGGACATGGAGGTCTTAAAAGCGGTGAAAGGTTGTTTCGTGTTTAGATTCCCTCTATTTCTAAAACACAACCTGCAAAAAATTTTCCTAACCGTGGACTTAAGGGATACTACGGGATGGTAAAATTTTAATTTGCTTTTTACGAAAATGTTTGAGTGATGATTTGTGCTGAAATAGCATGATATCTGCATGGTCCTGTATTTTGGCCGGCTTGCAAATGTTTGCAAAATGGCACTATTTGCCATCCGAGTGATCGTTTGCAGGAAGGTGAAGCATGTACATGTGCACAGACAACACTAGATGTTTGCATGTACGCAAGAAAACCGGAAGCTTTTTTGCTCCTATAAGCCAATTTAATGTTGATTTTAAAACACTCTTGGTTGGAAGAACTTTTCGTCTTTGTTATTCATAGCTGTGGCTGTGATCGGTAAGCCAAAAGTGAAGATGTGTGTTGTGTTGACATGAACTGAATATTTGCATATGAAGTTGCAATGAGATACCCTAGTGGTTTCAAGATCGAAGGTTACTTGATAGGCAACCACAGCTTGTAAATTAATAATTTTACTTGCACCCGGACTTCGAACGCACTTTCTGAGCTTTGATTATTACTAGTAATAGAAACCCAGTTTTTCACCCTTTCTGACATCATCTTCCTTGCACCTTAAGATAATAGGAATAGCTGCTCGTAAACCAGCCCATTGTAAGAAATTGCATTTTATATTCGTTTCAGTTTTGATGGTATCCAGAGACTCTAAAGTACTCTCTTTCAAACAAGAGCTGGTGTCAAAATACAAGCTTATAACTAACGGATATTGTCACAATTAAACTGCAGATCTTACTTTGCATTTCTGCTCAGTAGTCAACATCAAAAATGTATTTTTGGATCTTCAGTTAAAAATTCACCACATCGCATACATACTAGTTATGCAACGCTTTCGAGTGGTATACCGTGGAATATCCCACAAGTCACTTGTATTTTCTTGGTATACACATGAGCCTTTAGGCAAAAGTGTATGGAAAGAAAATACAAGTGACGAGTAGGATATTCTACGGTATACCACGAGAAAGGGTTGCATAACTATTTTATACCATGCCATAGAAAATACAGTGGCCAGCAAGGCCAGCATGAGCGGGAATCTCAACGCACGATGGGTAGGTTGGGTGTGATACCGTTGAATTGCATTGATTGATGGGAAGGTTTGATGGAATACTGACGAATATACAACGGCTTTCCTGCATTCTGATTGGCTGTAGTTTCTATGGCATGGTATAAATTGTTTTATGACAAGTGCTTCACAAACAAGCACACAAGAAAAAAGAGGGTATTAATTTCTATGTGAGAATGAGTATATAAAAAATCATATATTTGAAACTTCGGATTAAAGAATGGGTACGTGAATGATCATCACAGTTACATATGAACACTACTTAAGCAGTACAAGCCTGAATTTTTTTATGCACATGTCATCGGCTTCCCAATGGGGTCAACCCCCGGGCTAACCAGGGGGATTGTAAAATCAGTCATGCAAACTTGAGGAATTTCCCCGGGGGTCGGGGAATCTCTCAAGACAAAGTCTCCTGGGTGAGGTGTCTCTCACCTGAAAATACCAGTGACATCCTGTTTAAACTTGTGAATTCCCCACCCCCTAATCTTTGATCGTAAAACAATGTCAAGATTTTCCCCTACCCTCGGGCAAAGAATCCCATCCATCTCCTTCTATTCCCCCACATATCTCCCGGGTAGGCCCGAGGGCCGACCCCACAGTGACGCCGATGACACATGCATTAGCTTTATTAAAAAAAAGCCTGAATTTTTTTCAGGCTTTGTTTTCACTACTGCTTAAGTAGTGTTTACAACTGCAATGATCATTCACATACTCAATAATTGAAGAGCTCAGTGGAAGAAGGTGTAAGTGACGATTTTGGTCATTTTGCTGATGTCGTCCAAATGAGCTGAATTTTTGCATGTGGCCTTTGATACATTAGAAAAACATTGCCCTATATATTTTTTTTTTTGCTTTTTTGCACTCAGTTTTCAAGAAAACGCAGGCCAAAATATGCATTCAATGCGTCACTTAGCACAGTCTTCCACCAAGTCCTTCATATGAAAACCAAGCACCAAATGCTTGTAACTGACTTAAGACAACACGGAACATCTCTGCTCAATAAGACATAATGTGCTATATGACTTTTTGACTCATAAACAGCACACAAGATGCCCAGCTGACTTGGAAATGTGCCGGGTCTATTTTTTTCTTGAATGCAGCACTTACTACAGGTGTTACTACTCGTGTTTTGCTTAATCGTAGTGCTCAACAAGCTTGCTTGGCTCAGAAACAGTCCACAACATTCTTGGTTGACTTAAAACAGCACACAGAAGCCTTGGTTAACCTTAAGTCAGCGCACAGAGTTTGTCCAACTTGAAAACAGCATTCAAGGGGTTAGCGGTAACGTTAATTAAGTTAGACTTAACGCTGCTATTTGCATGTTGTGAAATTGATCGTTAACGTTCTGTCATGCGTCACACAACAAAGTGTTAAAATATCTCACTTGAAAATACATTTTGCTGTTTATCTCACGTGAAAATACTTCTTGCTGACATTTACCTCGCATGAAAATGCTTTTTGCTGATGTTTACAAGCCTCCACGGAAGCAAAATAACCAAGGTCTTCGCAGCAAAGTGATTTATGTGTTGATATTCGCCAGAATGTTTTAACCGGTTTACAAAACACCACACAATAAGGAATGCATTTTTGCTTTCAATATTTGCCACACACGTCAACTTTTCCTTGCATTATATTCAGGATACTCATCGAAAATGGACGGACTTTTCATCTTGCCGGTTTCCCTGTCTTAAATGATTTCTCCGTAATGTTTCTGAAGTGAAAATAATCTACCGTATGCGTAGTCCGAGTGGATTTAATCCCGTCATGTCACCCGCGGGAACTTTTCACTGTGACAACGCCCTCTGTGGCCGCAATGAATTGTGGGAGAACTATGGCCTTCAAGCGCGGACAACTCTCTCCAAACATCGGAGGTCTTCAGCCTTAAGTCCAAGAACACCTCTCGTTTTCCGAACTTTTACCACGGTAACCTTTGACAGACAATCCAAGCCTAGCAATGGAGCACCGCTTTTTAGACAAGAGTAGCTTTCAGACTTTTTATCGCCTGGCCCCGTAATCTGTACTTCAATACAGAGGGATTTCATGATTTGGAAAGCACAGAGAAAACTTCTTTGGATTCTTTCAGAGAAGCTAGTGGCTTGCGGGTATCAAGACTTCATGATGTCTTTTCTACCACCAGGTGAGCAGGCAAACACTCAGGCGTAATGTGATTAAATGAAACTCAGTACCGATCGAGCTGACCTTAACCGCGTAAGTTTCCTATCTGTGAATCAATGTTATAACCGCCAAACTTATAGTCTACGTCACACTATCAAACAATAAATCCCTGCCAATCATTTCATGTCCAGTTTCAGTAACTCAAGCAGGAAAAACTGTGCTAAGTGATGCATTGAATGCGTATTTTGGCCGGGGTTTTCTCGAAAACTGAGCGCAAAAAAGCGATAAAAAATATAGGGCAATGTTTTTCTAATGTATCAAGTCCACATGCAAAATTCAGCTCATTTGAACGACATCAGCAAAATGACCAAAATTGTCACTTACGCCCTTCTACCACTGAGCCCTTCAATTTCTAAAGAGTGTGCTGTGTTCATGTGACGTCACAGCAGCTATATTGGAGGAGAAAATAAACAAACAGTGGCCATGTTGGTAAAAAAAAACAATTCTTTTTGGAATTGAATGCTATTTTAAGACAAATTTTTTTCTTTTGTTTCAGAAAACCAATATGTCTGCTGGGCATGTGAGTGAACACTGCCTCAGGGGAGCAGGGTTGCCGCAGTGGTGAGAGTGAACGCCTTCCACCAATGTGGCCCAGGTTCGATTCCCGGACTCAACGTCAAAGGTGGGCTGAGTTTGTTGGTTCTCTACTCTGCTCCTAGAGGTTTTTCTCTGGGTACTCCGGTTTTTCCCTCTCCCCAAAAACCAACATTTGATTTGATTTGATTTGATTTATTTAGAGTTGATTTGATTTAGTCTCCCCAATTAGTAGAGCATCTGTGCTTGGCTAGATAAATTTGAGACTTTAAGTGATTATGATTATTATGATTATGATTATTATTATTATTATTGTTATTATTATTATTATTATTATTATTAATTATTATTATTATTATATTTTCAGCAAGTCCAGTAATAATCAGCAATTAAGACTTAAGTGTGAATAATATATGAAAATAATAAATCATATATAATTGAGACTTAAGTTGCTAAGCTTGACTAGTTTCAACTTACCGGATCGACCACTGTTGGGACTGCAACCAAAAGATAAATTAAACAAAGTTAAAGACGCATAAAAACTTACAACAATTATAAGCTTGCTGTATGTACCCTGCACAATAAGCAATAAAGCTGAAGAATCGATAAAAAAGTCTAACCGTGCTTTAACCCGAGGAAACATAGCTTTATTTATTTATTTACTCATTTTTCATCATTATTATTATACATATATGTATGTAACGAATTCAATAAAGTAAAGTATAGCTTAAGCTTAAGTTAAGTTTACTACTCTATCAGCAGATTCGAAACAGCTGTTTACAGCACAAAAACAGCTGCGAGTATGCCAAAACTTATAACTTGATGGCCCATACATTCAAAAAAGAACAGTCTACCCTGTACAATAAGCAATAAAGCTGAAGAATCGATAAAAACTCTAACCGTGCTTTAACCCGAGGAAAGGTAGCTTTTGTCAATTTCGAGAACAGTCCTGCACACCAGCTGAGGTCCGCCATGCTGAGGCCGTAACCTCGACTTCATGCAGCTTCGTTCCAAAATCCCGCGAAAATTTTATACCTTCCTGTATCGTCGAAACCATGTTTTATTTTTCTTAATTGCTAACTTTCACAAAAACTTTTGATCTCATCTATTAAATGCCAGATACAAGACGACTTGTAGAGCAGATAAACTAGATAGTTTTTTTTGTGTGTGTGACTGATGGACGCACAACCTCAAATCCCTTATCTGACAAATGCTCCGGTTTCCGAGACCGAAACTTGACAAGGTATTCTTCATTTCCTCATACAACGAATCTACAAATTTCTTAAATTTATTGGCGGTCAAAATATAAAAGTTGTAATGATAATACAAATATTTTTTTAAGTATTGCTGTAACTCGATTCATTGCGTTTATGAGAGGTTTTCATGTTGATGATATATTTTCGCAACGGAGTGTCAGCGAGCATGAATTTTCAAGGTTCATTCTGTTCATTTACTAAGAAAAGATTGCTGGTCTAGAGATTTTAAATAAATATTTTGTTCTTTTAAGTATTTTTTAATGAGCAGTATGAATTGCTACCATGTTCCTATTCTTCCTCTGTCTTACGCGAACTTTTGCGCCGCTGGACCCTTGAAAATCAAACCATGTGAGTTAAAATGAATAGGCGATTGTCCCTAGGGCCTTGGTATGCGATTATCGTAACATGATAAGGCAAAAGAATACTCCAGCCAAAACTACCCACGGAACTGATCTTGGAAGGTTCTACTTTATTTGCTCCATCGCTTCAACTGTTGAGCCAAATAAACGTTTGTGTTTCTTCTAAATACAAGAAAAACATTTTTTAAGGAGAACACGAGTGAAAGCCGAGTGTTCCCTAATCTGCTAGGATTATGACACCAGAGAGCTCCCAACATGATGCAAATATGACGATTCATTTGAGCACAAAAGCTACTTTATTTCGCAAATACAAGGAATTAAACATTTACACAAAAGGCAAACATAACTGAATGCAAAGAACTGAATACTGGATGCACAGAACTAGTTACTTAAGCAGGAGAAACTGAACTGCTGATGAAATACGGGGGCGAAACTTGATTTTCGTAAGTTGAGGTGGAGGTTTGAATACAATAAAGCTTTCATGATCTGCCACTACCCAAATGCGCACGAAAATTCATTGAGAAAACGAAACGCCTTGCATGCCAAATAACAGAAAGCCAGCAAAGCGGTTTCTTGTGAAAATGACACTCTTGAAGGCCAAACGAACATGCAAGCGTGAAATAAGCTTGTATCGGAGGAATTGCCAGAGCTTGCGCTCACCGTGACAAACATGTATGTTGATGAAGCAAAGAAAAGTGACTTACTCATGCTATGCTGGGCTTGCGTTCTGGAGATCCATAAGGTAAGGAGGACAGTAAACACTATTTTAGAGGCAAAGAACCCCATCTTTTCAACCCAAAAGGATCAGCAGGGTTGAAGCATGTAGGTTCGATGACCAGCGCCTGGGTTTCTGCGTGTTAGACAGTCAGCAATGCGGCGCTAGTGCTATCCATCTAGGGTTTCACACCCCAGATACGGCGATCAATAAAGTTTTGTATTGTGTTTCTGGCAAATACCAAACGCTTGTCGTCTGGGATGTGACAGACGCGCAAGGCGTCAAATGATGAGGTCAATGATATCGTCAATCCGTAACACAACGTCCACAAGAACATCTTTCTCGGTAGATCGTTTAATACTAAAATTAGGATTGTGAAAAGAGAGTCTATAAGAAAGTGCTTGCCAGTTCCAGGCAGAATTTAATGTTTTAATGTTCCAAGGGATGCGAAAATCTAGAAAAATAATAATCACGTGATACAGCTCCTGCAGGTTGCGGTCATCAGGGGTGAAGGAATTCCCAATCAGGTTAAAGTTTCTCAATTGTTCACAGTCTTCTCCGCGCGAAAGGAAGAATGCCCCGTTCAGACAAAAACCAAAATTACAAAATGCCCTTTTGAATTTCAAATATTTGTTATTGTGGGTCGCTGTGATGTGTAAATTAGGGATGAAAAAATAGACCGTCTGACATCCGAATCACCAGAAAAGCCTACATTAGGGCCATAAAAACGCCTGATATTTTTCGAATGAGCACAAAATCTGGACAAACCCACGTTGAGTGACAAGACAGAATGAGCGTGAGTAGCTTTTAGTGGCATGATTAAAACTGTTGCGTGTCCTGTGGGACAATCGATCGAGTGTGCGCTTTAAACTTGGATATGCGCAGAGTAAATGAAACATTGTGTTTTATGACCTTAGCCTGCCGTAACTATTTAGCCTTACAATCTTCCTTTTTCTCGCCGGTAAGCTCCTGAACCATTCCGGTCCATTTAATATAATACAACAAAGCCCACCAGATAGAGCTTGAACCAATTATAGCGTTATCGACAGAGTTATTCGTACAATGAAGAATTCAGAAAAAGGATTCGACCGCGGGGATTCGTCAGTGTTAAGCAAAAATCAGAGTGCACAAAGGTGGCATACGTCTTAGTTTTACCCCCACCCCCCACCCCTACCTACACTCCCCTCCCTCTCACATCCATTCCTTCACAACTCCCGCTCCTCACCTCGATCCGACATGTTGCAGGTCGGAAGTGGCGTGCCCGAAAGAGATGTTGAGACGTAATGGTGCTAGACTGCGAGTAGTCTCTAATTTCGGCGATGGATTGTGGGTGGGCGAAAGGGTGGGCGAAGGGAGCGCCGAAAATTAGATAATTTTCGGCGCTCCCCTCACGTCACGTCTCCTCGCAACTTCGAGCGCACGCGTTTCTTTAGTAAGTAAGTAAAGCCTTTATTTAAAGAGGGTAGCACTTAATAGCCAAAGGCTAATAAACTTGTGGCCCTCTTTCGCCCACCCCACAATCCATCGCCGAAATTAGAGACTACTCGCAGTCTAATAATGGGTGTGTAAAATGAAGCATTTAAATAACCACGGTTCAGGGTGTGGGGCTTTCTCGTTTTCTCTTTCTTCTTTTTCTTTGTTAATTTTTTCAATTTCTCGAATTCCCTACTCTCTCGCTCTTCTCGCCTGTACCCTCGAGAGCCCGTTGCGGCTGAAGGTTAAATTGAACTCTTCATGCAAGTGTCATTTGTGAAGTATGAGACTGCTCTCTCTGCTTGATTATGCTGAATCATTGGATTTAGATTTATGCACATGTCAGCGGCTTCCCCGTGGGGTCGACCCCCGGGGCCAACCAGGGAATATGTGGGAGAATACAAGATGGTGGGAATCTCTTGCCTGACGGTAGGGGAAAATCTCAACATTAGCTGCTGAGACACCTAACCAGGGGACTTTGTCTTGCAAGATTCCTTGACGCCCCCCCCCCCCCCCCCTTTACTGGGGCTGATTTTATAACCCCCCTGGTTAGCCCGGGGTTGACCCCACAGAGAAGCTGCTGACCAGTTTCTGCAACCACTCTCCGGCATTCAATTTTTTTTAGTTTTGTAGTTTCTTCTTTGAGTTTTGTAGTGACTGCTAGACTGTTCACAGTCCTCTATTTTTCGGTGAGATCGTCGAGATCGAGCGTGTCATACCGTTAATGGCGGCCATCTTGATTGTGAAATGACCGATAGGGATTATATCTCGAAGATCTCACGAAAAAATAGAGGACTGTGAACAGTCTAAATGACTGCTTGGATGTGTCTTAAGAAAACAAAGAGAGTGTAGGAAAATTCGTCAAAATGCAAGCAATGGTTGCAAGAAAATCAGTACCAATATTATTGACTGACTTTGAGTGTCACAGTTAGTGTAACGGGCCGTCAAACTTAAAATGTCTGATCATCATTCAGATCATTCTTTTCCAATTCTACACTGCAAACGAGGTCCTGTTCTTATGCCATGTGTGCAAGCTTTCATGAAGATGCAGCCAACATTACACTAGTACAAAAAGGAAAAGAGCAAAATGGGGTAGCAGTGACACAGCCACCCTACCCTATTAAAATGTCATTATTTTTATATAAACACCACAGCTGTGTTCCGTACTTCAATATGCCCGAGAAAAGGACCAACAAATGTCAGAACAGCACACTTTAATATACAAAGTGTTACACTTTTAAATCACACCTATTCTGAATGTATAGATCAAACAACAGAATTGGAGTTTTACAGTATTTTTGTTGCATTTGATAAGCACATAACACAAACATCTATAAACAAATATAAGATCTCAGGATCATATTATTAAAAATATGGAAAGATTGTCTCTGGTGTTTACGCTGGTCATTCATAACATGTCCATGTTATTTTCTGTTTCTGCCAGCAACAATCTTCTCACAGGCATCTGAAAAATAACGCAAAAAAAAGTGACCAAAAAGTCAACAGTAATTTTTCGACAGTCAAGGATTTGAATTTGAGGTAATAAATAGCCAATGCACCAGTAATGGTCACGAATCCTACAAGCTAAAGAGAGATAATAATATTGTCTTATTGAAAACAACCAAGAAATAATCTTGCTTGTTTCACTTTATTTAATTGATACATTTTCAGTGGTTTCAATAAGCACCGACGTCCAACAAAAAGTGTCGACTACTTCGATCAGAGAAGTCAGCTACTTTTTCCCTAAATTGAAGTAATTAAAGAACAATTCTTTATTTTTCCTTTAATACCGTCGCCTACTCTACTCCAATTCACTGCCTACTTCAAATTTCATTGAAACCCCTGCTTTTTCTTTTTGTTCAGTGACGGCTATTTTCCAGGTATGGTACAACGCCTGATATCCCATGACCACTAAGGCAACTCTGGAATAATATTGCATGCAAAACTGCCAGTTGCCACCATCTGATAAAACTGTGTGCCGGTGAAATGCAAATAAAACAGGAAGGAACAGACAAATTAAAATACAGTAGAAAACCCACTCATTTGTTGAAGAAAACAGGGGTTCAAGATAGCCTTTGGTAAATCATCACAGAGAGTCTTAAAGGAAACAAGTTATGACTGCCAGAGGCTCAAGCTAGTATAAAATCAAAATAGCAGGAGTCCACAGCCAAGAAATTAATAACAAAAGGAAAATGCATTTTCCAAAGAACGGAAATTAAGAAGAGTATCACAATTTAATATCCTATGAAGAAAGAGTATGCTGATGATGACTGAAGATTTTTTATGCAAAGAATGAACTTGAGATATTTTCAACATGTTAAAGAGAAAGAGCTGCTGTTTATTTTCAAATTGTGGAGGAGATGAATCAGAGTATTGGGTAAAAAACAACAGAAATTAATGAAACAGAAATAATTGTTGTACATTTAACAGAAAAAGCAAAAACTCATGTTCCAAGAAAATATCATAACCTTGTTATTTTCATGTTAAATGCCTTCTATTGTTATCTGCTATCAAAAACAAGTAGTTACTCACCTTATACAGGTCCTACTGTACTATGATGTTATTTATGGGGATGTGAATAAGTTTCACAAAAAAGCCAATGAATCCCATGATGGCAAAACCAATAGCTGTAGCAAGGGCAATTTTCTGAAATTCTGAAAAAGAAATGAGAGAAAAACTGAAACTTTTTTTCAACAATGTTCAGAAGATAAAACTTACTAAGCCTAGTAATTAGCTATTAAAATTGCTATCCCAAATAATATTAACCATATCACTCAATGACTCACAGACCGGTCTCTGCTCTTGAATTGCGGTTCATATCTAGCATGAAATCCTGAAGTGTGACCATTCAAATGAAAGCAATGATATAGAAATTTCCTGTGGTGTTGTTCGTTATGCTATTTAACATGGTTATAATATTCGAGTCTGTGGATACAATACTAAAGTGCAACAATAATGATAGCAACTGAGCAGTGCTTTCTTCTTTTTCTTCTTCCACATAATTATAGCCCACCTCCTTGTTACCAATATTATTGTAACTATATGTTCTTAACAAAGACTCTTGTGAGCTTTAAGCGCTTTTGCAGTTCCAGTGGCAGTAAAAATAATTGGCAAGATTTCTGCACATCGCCATACACCTTATTCCAAAATGGCGGCCAATTTATTATTCTTTTGTTTTCATGTTAATTAGCCCTCTTTGCCTCATTTTCACTTCAAAATCCTTTTGTATTTTGTACATGTTGATGAGGCAAAGAGGGCTAATTAACATGCAAACAAAAGAACAATAAATTGGCCTCCATTTTGGAATAAGGTGTATACATCAAACTCTATTCACGCTCACCGTTTTTTAGCCTCCCACGCAATCGTTTTTAGGGGAATCATATTTCACCTCCTCCCCACAAACGCCTGCTTACCCTAAGCCAACATTCTTTTCCCATTGTGTGACTTGTGGGCATCGTAGCCAATCACGATCGAGGAACTGTCCAGCGATGACAGGTAAAATTAATCCTTATGCGTGCTTCTTTCTCTCACGAATTTGTAAATGCATCAAAGCGCTCGAGCCGATTTGTTTTTGAGTAATATGATGTGTTACAAGAGACTTTCAAAATCTGAAAAGGCGAATAAGAATTTAGACATGACCAAGTTAGAAATCTGAAACATTTCATCAGTTGATCAAAAAAAGAGTAGACAGACGTGAAATTACCCACTGGATTATCACACATGGTACAACAAGAAAGCTCGATCTCTCATGGTCTCGCATTAAATCAGATGAAATTCGCCCACACAGTGACCCCAAAATGTCTTGGAGAAGCGGTCAGAAGTTATCAAACACCGATGACATAGACTGCGCCAATTCGTACTTTTTTCTTCAGTTCACGAGAAGCGGACGGAAAAATTATGCAGTTTAGTATTTAGAAGCTCGCTCAATCCACTGCATGCTATGGTCTACCGATGGCAAAGTTTCCTTCCTCCAAATCACTCAGACTAACCGAAGATACGCCAATACTTCTTAAATAACTGACTTGGCCCTTCATCAAATTTACGAGGTGACACAACAGCTACAACATGACCAGCGGTGAGGATATCGAAGATAGAAGGCGAAGCTTGCTTGATAAATAAGCGACTTTCCGTAACTAATCGGCATATTTACGAAAATATTATCGCTATTTCCTCTCACAAATTCATAAATTCAAACTAGTTGATAAACATTTCAACAGGAAATTTTGAACGTAGAGCACACGGTGATCAGAGCTTGCTCAAGCTCTGTCTTTGCAACTATCCCGCGAAAAGTGTCCTGAGGTCAAGGTCAACCTTCCAGAATTCAGTAGGTAAAATATGATTGGCTAAGCGGCGGGAAAGGAATGTTGGCTTCAGGTAAGCAGGCGTTAGTTGGGAGGAGGTGAAATACAAGTCCCCTAAAAACGACTGCGTGGGAGGCTAACCGTTTTTGGAACAGGGTTAGTATGCAGGCTGTGCGGAAATCTTTCCAACTACTTTATTGTGGTATTGTTTACAACTTATCTCAAATCCTAAAGTCATTTATCTAAATGGTCACACTCTTGGAATTGCTAACAGTGTTACTATTTGTTTCCTAAAATTTTGCAAACTTTGGTTATTCTTTCTTTTTGCTCGGTTTTCCTCTTGGTCATGTTTACGAGTGAAAGTTGAAGACGTTTGTGCACAGTCCTTCATTTGCATGCCTGGTAAGAAACGGGTAGCCAGAGAAAAAACAAGAAACTAGTAATCAGTTTACTATTAAAGAAACTGGGAAAATAAATTCCTGATTAATATAAGTTGCTTTATAAGCACAACAATTTCTTTGTCTTTCATTTGATCACTTGTACCAGTCCACTCAGTCTGCACTTGGACACAAAAGAACGACTGTTTTCATACTGAATTCTACAGAAAAGAAAATGTTTGAAAAATTACCGACATTGAAATAAATACATCGAAAGCAAAGTTACAATCATATCATAAGAATACATTTCAAACATAAGATTGAAAGAAATCTCGATAAATTGAAATCGGTAAACAATATAAGCTTAAAGAGAACTGATTCGAAGGCAAAAAAATTCAGGTTTAAGACGGTCGTTTAAGTCTAACTGGGGAATAAACTACCACAAAGTATAATTAAGAAATACTACAAGCTTTCTGTAGTAATAGCAACTAAAAATTGTGGCCTTAGAAACACAGAATACCTTTTCTATCTGGCTTCGTACATCTTTTCACGAGTCTCATCGAGTCTTTGGCAAACTGCTTGCATGGCTCGAGAGCGTTGGTAATCTGGTCCATTTCTGTGGTTAAATCCTTTCACATTCAAATACGAATATTTAGTAAGAAATTCAAAATGAACAGTAACAACTAACAAGCAAAATAAAGACGAAATCTATGGTTTTCTTACAGGGAACACTTCTTTACACCACAGATCAAAAGATGTCGTGTCACTGAAAGGAAATAGCGTAGACTGGCATTGCATTATGGGAAGGGAAAATGTGTCCGCTGACTGCTAAGGTTCAAAATACTTTTTCAAGTTCTATGCTTTTCTTTTGTGCGTCGCACCAGGAATGCTTCTGTCGACTGCTTGAAGCAGTAAGCCCCTAACAGCGCCGAAAGTTTTTTTGGAGCTTCTTGAAAATTGTCTTCAGTAGGGCGTGAAACTATAGAAAAAACTTCTGTTTGATACAGTCAGCCGATACAATCCCATCCCAGGTTCCGGTGGTTATCTAGGCCTCCCCCCACTAACTCCCACCCTCACCCCTACAGAAAAAGGTTACCCGTAGGCATGCGCTTTCCCGGCTATGTATCATTCCTCATCTTTCTTTCGGACTGAGAGCACTGATTTGCCCAAACAAGAATGGTGTATTGAACACAACCATCAAAAACCTTATGGGATTTCATTTTCCTGGCTTGTGACTAGTCCGTACTGAACATCTGCAAATTTATTATGAAAGGTGTTCGTCATCGTGGTTTCAAATGATAGCTGAGTTAATCTTTTGTCTTGTTGGCCTTCCCAAGATACACAAGATGCACAATCTACTGTGGTTCTGCCATACGTCAAAGGCACATTGGAGGCTCTTCGCCGTTGCCTACAACAAGGCATGCGGACTGTTTTCAGATCCGACACAACTCTTAGATCACACCTAGTGATCCTAGCGATCCTAGCGAGCTAAGGACATTGTCGATCCAGTAAAACAAGACGGAGTAGTCTACAAGATTCCCTGCGAATGTGGTAAGGTTTATTCTGGAGAGACGGGAAGATCTATGCATGAACGGATAAGGAACACGATAGAGACATACGGCTTGTTCGAACCCAATCCTCCGCCGTTTCAGAACATAGCAATGCTACCGGACATTAGAGAGGTTAAGATCGGGTACCAATACCGATACCAATACCTGAAGTAGGTTACGCGCATGCGTTGTCAGCCTGTGACATCTCTATCGGTAGTCAGGACTACGGAAGTCGCCTCCATATTGGAAGTCTTCACCGCCGACTTCAGGTCTTCTTGCTAAAGGTTAGATGGAATGCCGAATTTTAACACGATATTTGAGGTAAATTTGTCGGTTCATACAGTGTCGGTATCCGTCCTCAACAACTTACAACTTCATTTATGCACGACGGAAACGACTACGGCTGTGGAAGATATTGGTACTGGTATCGGTATTGGTACCCGATCTTAACCTCGCTATTATCCGCTCTGGGACGAAGTTAAATTTATTGACCGAGACCCACAGTGGTACACCCGTAGGGTTAAAGAGGCTATTCACATAAGACTTCACCCTAACAACATTAACAGGGACAGTGGAATTGAAATTCCTGAAGCGTGGATGCCCACGATCAAACAACACAACAGCCGATCAGTACCAAAGCGGACCGCTGAGGGAACAATTTCTAGTCCGAACGACAAGGATCGAAATCCTCCAATCAACAACAGCCTAAGCGAGGATCGAAACGCACCAATCACCACCAGCCACGGTGCTTCTTATACTCACACGCAGCCAGTCGACACCATCGCCTGATGAAGACCAGCAGTATAGCGATCCACATCTTTGTGACTCAATCGTGAGACAAAAGATTAACTCAGCTATCATTTGCAATTTTTTATTCTTACAGGGGTGGTTAATTAGCGTTAACTTTTAAAGCCTGAAAACACTACGCTCTACACATATGAGACTGAATCCATACGTTACTGAATTACACACATGCATAAATACAAGGTAACTTTTATTCAGCCAAGTTCTGTTAGGTTAAATTTTACTGTCCGATGTCCACTGATTATAGCCGCGTTTCCATGGGCGTGTAAAGTAGATCTCCTGCAAAACGTTGCGAAAAAAGCAAACAAACAACGAAAACAAGTGCTGGAGGGTAACTCGGCTCCTATCGCACAAATGTGCACAAATCGCATCCTGATTTTGCGCCAAGAAAGCGCAGTGTATGTTTTGTTTTGGGCTCTGGGGACACTCATTAATGACAAATACTAACTTGCGTAGAAAATAGAATGGCGCGAGGTTAGTCAAACATCGCAATCACAGAAATGCAAACCGAGTGTTGCAAGCTTTGGTAAAGTAAGATGAGTTTACCAGTTGTTTCGTCTTGCATTTTTTGGTTAGGTTTTTTTTTTAATCAGTCACTTTCATTTGTGATTGTCACACTGTGAAAACAGTGAGCCCGAAGAGTCCATTGGATTACATTCAGAACTGAGAGCTTACGATTGGATGGATTCCTAAGATTCTGAAGGAGTGTATTTAAAAGGAGTCCGGGAGTGCTTCACGTAAGGAACCTATAGGTCATTGTAATTACATTGAACCGAAATCGCTCAAACTGACGACCGAAGAGGCAAAATTACTTCACATATTGCAAAAGGTTTCGATATTTTGCTGCATCCATCGCTCTAACCCTTTACGAATCCTGATTTTGTTTTGGAGGGCATACCCAAAACACTACTGAGGGATTTGGGCATCCTGGGAGGGTACCGAGGGATACCCAAAACACTGGAGTAATATGACAAGGGGATACACATGTCACTGTGACACCGCCCTATACTTATACCCCCCCCCCCCCCCCCGTTAATTATTTCCACATCGTTGTGATATTGACATATTAGTGACTTCTGTATCCTTCTTCGCTTTTCTGATACTTGTGCTCTTGCCACAGCGTTTCCACTTCATTCTTCGGTTTTGGAACCAAATCTTGACTTGAGTTTCCGTCAACATGAGACTGGTGGCAAGTTCGTAACGCTGTGGCCGTGTCAAGTATTTCTGAGCCTGGAACTGGCGTTCTAGTGTTAACAGCTGGTGACTGGAGAAGGCCGTGCGGGGCCGCCGTTGTTTTCCGTTCATGGCAAAATTCCTCGAATGAAATCCATGAGAGTAGTCTGTTTAAATGAAATAAAAAGGCTACGTTCAAACCAGATATCTACCCTTACAAGTTTTCTTAGACAACAAAAATTTACTCCGAACAATCATTGCTTTTTCGTTGCATATCAGTGAGTACCATATGTAAAGTTAACTGTAATGGTTCGCCGCAAACCTTACAAAATCCTGGTTTCGCGCTGAATACGCTGCAAAACTCCATGCACACTGCCTTAGAAGTCAAGTAATTTAGTTCTGCTTTTGAAGTAATGCATGAAAATTTGCTCGTGATAAGAATTAGCATTTCCTTTTCGGAAAAAAAAAAACGTTTGTTTTGGAGCCTCGAAAGTGACAAATTTAGTTTGAATTACACGTTACTGCGCAATTTAATTTTATGCACTTTCACCACACTAAAAGGGAAAGTTCTTACTTCCCTTTGCATCATCTGACCGTGAGTTGGCTATGCTTAGTGCTAGACAGGGCGTAAAGAAAAAAAAAATGGCATTTTTAGCAGGCCCAGGCAGATTTAATTTGTCCCTCAGTGTGCTTTTTATAGACCCACGTCATTTTCTGTTGCTCGGTCACGTGATTAGCTCTTTGTCTCGACTATCAAGAAATGGACTGCTACAGCCTATCAAAAATTATTCCAAAAGCTTGCGTTGGATCTGATATGAGATGATAGATAGCCAACGAGGTGCTCAGCGCTAAATTGGCTATAATCATTCAAACTCCAATCAGCGCGAGTGGAATAATCAGCGTTAATCCATTTGATCCAGTTTTCCTTAGACTGAAGAAATACCGATTAATTTAATTCCCTTCACAGATTACCACTGATATCTTCACAGGTGAATGACGCAAAACTCATTCAAACCGGTAGCACTTCCTGTGCAAAACGCTAATCACTGTCCTTGGTAAATTTAATCCCATCTATATCAAAGTACTAACATAAAAACACTCTTTTCAGCGTCAAAACGTTGTGTTGTCTGGCTGATTGGTGCTAATCAGCACATCCCGCATGATGCGTGGTATGATTGAATCTTTTTCTAAGATTGCTTGACTCGTTCTATTGCAGTATTAAGAAGTTTCTTTTGCTCTTAGTATCGAGCTTTTTTAACTTTCAGTGTTTTCCAACAACCACTTCCTCTTTATTACTATAGATATGACGCAAGCGCGGGATTATTTGGCTCAGTGCGAATCCTTCATGGTAATCCAAGAGGAGTTTAGCAGCTTAGCCTATCAACCAAGTCATTTCCTTAATCACCGAAATCGCTTGAATGTTGTCAAGACCTGCAACCTTGAGCTGGTAGCTTTCGTTACGATATATGATGTTTTTTTTTTTTTCAGAAAATTGAAGTATCCCTAACAACGTTTTTTAAAAGTTTTCATAGTATGGTACTATGATGTTGTCTTTCTCCAACTTCTGATGTGTCATACTCGCTATACTACCTATAAGGGTCCCAGTGCAATAAGTTTGCATAACTCTATTAAAATATCAAGCTAAAATAGGAAACATTGTGCCTACTCGAACAAGACGTCAAGGCTTCGTGAAATGGTTAAATGAGTCATAGTTTTATTCTCCGCGAAAATTTTTTGTTGTTGAAAATAAGAAATATACTGCCGGAATGTGTAATCATCACGTCACCATTGTAAGACTACAAAAGAAACTCTTAGAAACTATGTAACCTTGAGAATCGATCGAAGCATCAACGCTGCACTAGGGGGCGTAGGCCGGTCAAATGCTCTATCACAGAACTGCAGGCATATTCAGAACACTCAGCGATTAACTGGTAACCATTTGCAAACGCGAGTTGGGAGACGGATGATGTGGAATAAAGTATCTTGTACAAGGAATTCATGAACCTTGTGTAGGGGCAGAGTTATGCAGGTGTCCGAGGCCGGAGGCGGACCATAAACTTCCACGAACAAGTTAGACAAGAAATTAATGATCGACTTCGCATATAGACAATGAAAACGGACTACCGTAGCTGAGATACGTACAGGAGCACCCACACAAGTGGCTCTAAGGTGTCCCCGGTTACTCAATCCCTACGCCGCAAGGAGTATAACTAATTCCCCTGGTGTCACCAGCTGGCATTTCATTCTGTATTTCGGCTAAGATTTCTCTGACTACAAACTTGCATCTGTTTATACACATCGGCCGAGAAAGACAAGTCCGGTGAAGGACAGTAGAGCTCACAGCTTTAAAATTCAACGTTCAAACTAGTCAGTACCAAGTTATCTTACCTTGAAAGGAGTGATGGTTCCTACCGCAGTACCACGGAGGATAACATGCCATCCTTTCGCGAACATGTATGCAGTTTGGAGGTGAGCTGCAGCAGTTGTTTATGCATTGCCCCCACATAATAGGCTGTACTCTTGGCAGTAGAATTGGTCTTCGAACAGCAGTCATTCGCGCTTCTTCTTTGTGTTTCGCTTTTGCTGTCTCTGTGGTAAGTTGCGCGCCTAAGATATCTTCGATTCTGAACGATCTGCTTTCCATTTTTCCGTAGTGAAGTTCTTACGCGCGTACGGTCAGTCCATGTCGGTTGATAATGAATTAGGTCGTCTATAGCATTGACGTGGTGTCGTTTTTATGAAGCGAAATACACTCATTTAGTATTATTCTACCATCCCCTTGTTCACACACAATTCGCAAATTCAATTACTATCCTCTCCTATGATTGGCAGCCATGGAGACAATTAGTTTCTAATCTTTTGTTAATGAAACCTGATGAGTTCTAAACAAAGCTAAAAGGAGAAGCATCACGCCCTAATTAGCATTAATTTAGATATAATTTGTTCAAAGGTCTAATCACCCACATTGCCACTTTGATTGTCGAGCTGCTAACGTATCAGTGAAAATATCAATCACTCCTCAAGTTAGCCACAGAAATTGAACAATAGGACCTCAAATTCAATTTGCCCCGTTCGGGTTTGCCGTGCATGGGTCCTTGCGTCAAATTAAACAAAAAATGCCAGGTTTAATTCCAGAAAAGTAAGATTAAGTTTCAAGGATTACGAACCACTGTCTAGATAAAACCATTTGTTGGCCTTGAGATTTAGATAGATTTTGGAAACCAAAGCATAATAGGCTATTCTTTGACATCCGAGACTTTTCCTGTTAGTGGCAGATCTGTCATTTTAAATTAACGAGTTCAAAACGCTCATCTTGGGGGGTAATATGCTGCTAGTTTAAGAGATCAAACTTAGGAAATGTTGCCATTAGACAAACTCACAAAGGACATTTCACCTTTAATTTGCAGGTTTCTAAGTGAAATTCAAGACTGTAAACATCTCGCGCTATCATAAAATTATAAACTCAACACAGGTCGTTCATATGACGAAGATGACTTTGCAAGTAATCAAAACGTTCGCAGCACAGCTTGGTAATAAACTTTACAAGTCTATGTATACATTTCAAAGTACACAGTCAAACTCCGGTGCCCTGTTTAGAGAGCTTACACAAAAGTTGTTTGTTTTGCAGTCCCACGGTTTTAAACTCCCTTCAACAATCACGCACAAAGGAACAAACCCAGTCAATTTTGATTTTCATGCAAATGTGAAACGCGTGGGATTAAAGAATTACTTGCTTTGTTCTGATTTGTGTAGTGTTGCGACAACTCGGCCATAAACAGGAAATCGCGTTCTTTTTCATCTTCCGATGATAATAAACTTTGTCCTTTGTTTACGACAGCTTTCTATACACGCTGATCTTGTGTCACTGATTTTATCTATTAGCGTTGTAAATTCAATTTTAATTAGCTGTTGTGCCACTATTCAAGGGTGCTTTGGGATCATTGTGTCTTAATTAAGTTAATCGTTTTAGGGTTAACCACGGTAGAAAACGATCGTCTACAGAGATAAAATCATTAGGCAGAGAGGCAACTTGTCTCTTCGTTGTTTTGTTTAGCCGTTCCTTCATAATTCCGGGCTGATTGCGACACAGTGTACAAAACATATTGATGGTCCCAGCTACCACTGCCTCGGTTTTAAGTTTTTGTTTTTTAAAAAAATGTTTAATTTGGTTTGCGTTCAGAAAATAACGGGCTGCTGGTTTACCGAAAGTAGTATAGAACCTGTACTTTTTTGCCGGAGCTAATGCGATTTTCAACCCCTGGTTGCCAACATGAGTCATACAACAAACAACATGAAGAAAGAAATTTTTGTCTCTCTTTTGTTTACATTTTTAACGATAATGGAAAAAGATGTAATAAAAAAGGCTTTTCTTAAAGGTAAAAGCAAAATCACTAAGCTAGCGAAGTTTTTTCTCTAATTTTCATATCTTTTTAGCAATCTGTTCATTCCAAGAATAACACACGCCAATTTGCTAATTAAGTGTCACCATTTTCTCCCGGCCTAACCATTACTTTTCTCAGTTGATCTGAAATACGGTTTATTATTTTTCACAAGGAGGTGTCTAAATCACAGTGACTGAATGTGACTATTACAATAAAAGCTACTAAATTGCGCTCTCCTGTTGTTCGCTGTACATTGTGTGGTATGCTGTATAACTGGGTTTGTGCTAACTGTTTCAGTCTTTAGGTGACAGCAAGCCAAAGTGACCTCTCACGTGAAAGCCACAGTAGAACACTTATCCTCTTATTCGGCCTAAATCATCTCACATAACTTATTTCAAAAATACTTCCATCCTATTGTAGGCAGGGAGCCCTATAATTGACATGTTAATGAAAAGCGGAAAACCGGTTGTTTTTTCACGATTCCTACAAATTTACTGTCATTTTTTTCGGCCGTTTACAATTAAGTTCTGATTGAGGCTACGATGCGGACGACAGAACGTAGAAACCGCTAACTATTTTGGCAACTTGTTAATGAAATGATAATCTGCTTTATATGTGTGAAGCGTATTGTAATGGCTTCCAACGTCAAAAAGACGACGGAGAAGTGTATTTCGATTAAAAGGAAATTGGTCAAGATATAGTCTTTTTTATGACCATAAAAGCACCATTTTATCACATCACCTCCCTGTAGTGATATAACTAATGAATCTCGAAACGACGTAATAATTGTAAAAAAATGAAATCTGATTCGCATAAGCGTTCTTAATGTCAAAGCAAAAAGCTCTTGATTGGGTTTATTCTTCAAACTCGCTGACTTTATGAGTCTACAGTTTTTCAGAAATGTTAAGTGTAGGTATATATTTTTATTTTGGGTTCAAACCGTTCTTTCTAAATCAGCTTTGGCTGCTTGATTTACAGATTTGTTTCTCCTCTACATTTATGTATTGCGTGTCCGTTTTGGGGTCACGTGACGTTCATGTGGCCGCTGCATGAGCTCGTCACTAATTCTCAGTGGCTCAGTGATCGAACCCGTTACGTTCACAGATTACTTTCTTTGCTGCACCCACATCACATCTTCTTCACTAGATATTTTGCTTCATTTGTTTGCCAGGGAAATGCACGTGCCGTACGTGAACTACTTAGGGGCTGTTAGAAGGTAGTTAACCTCCTGGAATTCCCCCAAGTTGCGTTCGTTGCGGGCTAGCGCTGCCCCATCTGTGAACTAGAGTAACCCTCCCAACAGGCTCAACTGTTTGCTTACAGTCGTACTTCCCTTTGCGACTACCTCTCGTAAGCGAGCACTTTTTCAAAATACAAAATGTTCTCAGTCAAATCACTGTCAATATGGACCTCTCCTAAGCGACCACCTATAGTAAGCGACCGCGACCACTTTTAGAGCTGACGGTTTGAAATTTTTCTTGTTTTTAACCTCCCGTAAGGGTGCAAAAACTGTTAGCCGTCACGTTTTCGCTCTCTTGGTCAACACCGGAGCCCTAAACGTCATAGACTGCGAGTAGTCGCTAATTTCAGCGATGGATTGTGGGACGAGCGAAAGATACGCTCGCGCGCCAAGTTGCGAGGAGACGTGACGCGAGGGTGCGTCTCCTCGCAACTTCGCACGCGCGTGTCTTTCGCCCGCCGCACAATCCATCGCCGAAATGATGAGGCCTAACATGGCCGAAACAGCTGTCCATGGCTGCTAATGCTTGGGCTCAATCTTTGCTTTGGTAGATTTAAGGGGTAATGCCCGCTACCTTGTGGCCTTAGTGCCTTTTGAGTGGCTTCAGCTTACTTGATCACATTAATTTGTGAAGTATCCATCGCCGAAATAGACTACTCGCAGTCAATAAACGTCAAGAACCAGATGTTTTAGTTCCCACTGTATAGACGCGCAATGATACATGTATACGCCTTATACTGAAATGAACGAAAAATGTGAAATCTCTGGAGAGGATGATACGGGATTGACTCCATCAATTAAATTTGTGGTCGTAAAAGAGACGACCTAAATGCTTTCTACATAATTGATAAAATTGCATGAAATCGAAGTGAGATATAGATCAGTTGTAAATGCAGTCTTTGAAGCTAACTGCCAGTACTTTGTCTATATGGTCAGGCTCCTCAAGGTCTTTGATATCAATGCCGTCTTGTTTCCTCCAGAATTCAGAGTACGGAGAAAATCTCCACTATTGCTTCATGCTACTGATGCTAACGAGTCAAACCCCAACCATCTCCCGTACCTCCAGGATACTCCAGCTGTAACTCCCGTAAGCGACCGCATACGAGAGGCCGGACGAGAGGTTCAACTGTATTTATCACACACATATGGTAAAGCCCCGGCTACACGTTCAAACATTGTTATAAAACATTTGTTGGATGAACAATGTTAGAACGTGCATGCATGTTTGATGACGTTTCTTCAACATTTTTTGTTGGAAGAATGTTTTGATTGCGATCAAACATTTTCTCCAACATACAACAAATGTTGAAGCGTGTAGCCGCCCTTTCAACATTGTATTGTAAAGACCAATCAGAGTTAAGGGCCCAGTCTCCAATCCAAAAGCCTATTGGCAGAGGTGGAAATTGTTGAAGTCAGACCCCCGAAGCGACGTTTTTCAACAATGTTATATGCGTGTCCAACATTGTTAGAAGCGTTCTTACAACAATGCTGGGTCGTGTTCTTCTAACAATGATTATGTTACAACGTGTAGTCGGGGCTTAAAGGGAGCCCTCAATAATCAATTCAGTGGCTGTTCAGCAGGGAGGGGTGGTTCAGCGAGAGACGTAGTTTGCCATATTTGGAAGTGCTGGCTCTTGCATTGATCTTGGCGGCCATTTTAAAATGTGGTGAAGTTTTAGCAGCGTTTTCGTCGACAATTTGGCTGGTTTTAAGTAGGTTTTTCACTACCCGACGCCCTCGAAAAATTAAAAAGTGATTTCCTTGACCTGGTAAGGATTGTAACTTTAAATTCAAAGAATATGACGAGAGAATGATATGCGCTGGTAAGGTTATCGAAGCCGCCAGAAACTGGTAAGCGAGCAATATTCCTTCATTTTGTGGTTCTCATCAAGAACAATAAGTTTGTTAATGTATCTTTTTAAACATGTAAACTGTTAATCAGTGTATCATTTTGTCCCCGTGTTTATTTGTTTTGATACCATGATTTTACTGTTTCTGAAAATATTATTTTGTGATAAGCTTAATAAGACTAATTTAGTTGAAAAACAAAACAATTATCGTGCAAGCTCAATCTTGTGAGCTGCCCGGCCCTGATTTAGCCAACTCGGCCTATCGGGTGATATTCAGTTCGATTTTGCAAGGTAATTGTAAAGTATGAGCTAGAAGAATGTCACCGTTCACGGCTCGCAGGACAAGAAGACAAATGAAGGAAACACCAACGAAACTAGTGCTGTTATGAATCAGCAACACGCTACTTTCGCGCTCACGTAGCCGTACCCACCCCCCGAGGAAAAACAGGAGGAGGGGGTGGGTACGGTTACACTTTGGCTAGAGAGGGTACTATTAACGACACAAGTTCAAAAGTGTCGGCCTGGTATGGTTATTGATTCCCTCAGCTGGAGAGAGGTCTAATACAACATGAACATCGCCGAGTGTGTAGCCTTCCGACAATTGTTAGGATACTGAAAATATAAAATTAGACAGGGCTAACAAAGAATAAAAGAAACTTAAAGTCAACGACATGAGCCCAGATCACCATGATGCTGTCAACAAAGGCACAATTAAAAGAGATACCGAGATTGTCCCGAGATTGTCCCGGGGATAGAGCATGGGTTAGGGTTAGGGCTGCATGGCAGAGGGGGAGGGGAGAGGGGGGGGGGGGTGGGGAGGCTCGTTCTGAAGTTCATAAAAATTCAAAATCAAACAGAACGCAGTTTCTGTCGATTGTCTATTAATATCGATACCAAGATACAAGAACGCACATATTTTTATGCGGCATTTAAACTCAATTTCCTTTGTTCAGCGCTTTCAGTGACACGTTCAAAATGTCACGATGGTGCAAAAAGGAATAATATAAAACGACATATTTACAGAAACGAATATAGCCAATTTTTACAGCAGGCAGACTACTCGGCTAAGCGTTATATGTTTCCATCACAAATTTCCCAAAACAGCCCCTTAAACCATCTGCTTGACTTTGCATTTATACTTCATAGAACAAAAATATGCTTGTGTAAAAACAGGACTAACACAGAACGAGAGAAACATGCAAATGTTTTGACGCCCCTCGCAGACTTCTATCAGAACGTCTCTCATGCGCATGTTCTACAGTTTTATCAAATTCCACAGTCTCATAATCATTTTAAAGACGCGCGCCAAGCTCTGTAAGTCAAACAACTCTTTGGCTGATTGAAGCGGGTACTTGAGAAATGCCAGGATTGTTTTTGTAGTAGTGGGGAGAGTAATAGTTAAAGTAAGATGGTGGATAGGAGATTCCAGCCCCTGCAGCGTAGCTCGCTATTCTCAGCTGCTGGTCCATTTGTGCCTTTTCCAGCCGCTTGTCTTTAGCGCGGCGATTCTGAAACCATATCTTCACCTGTGTTTCTGTCAGGTTGAGGCAGGCGGCCAGTTCAAATCTCCGCGACCGAGTAATGTACTCGTTCTGGTGAAATTCGAGCTCGAGTTTTAGTGTCTGCTCGCTCGTGAAAGTAGTGCGCTGACGCCTCGTCTTGCTCTCTTTTCTCTTGCGTCTTTGAGGAGCTAAAGCATCAAAATAAAATGGTGGTTAGGGTTAAGCTTAAAGTAAAAACATTTCAGATTTTTCGCTGGAAAGGCAGTTAATTTGAAAAGCCCCACCACAACGCAAGGATTTGAGGGTTGTCCAATATACCTGATCTGAGTCGGGTCGAGTCCGATCGGACTTACCGGAAGTCAGATCGCACCAAAGGGAATGTAATGATTTAAACCTTCGTCTTCTGTAAAGCACGCGCGCGTTCTTCCTCGTTGTTAATGTAGCTACGCGGAAGTGGCTGTTTGTGCGAGACGCGTGTGCAAAAGACGGTCTCTCTTACCGGAAGTCGGTTTGCGCGACATTTATTAAATTCAGCAAGTATGGCCGTCAGGGAGGGTAGAAAATGTTGGCGGATCGACTCCGTTCGATCAAATGGAGTCGGGTCGTCGATCCGTCTCGACCCGACTCGACCCGTCTCTGTCAAAGTCGGTCCGTCTTACCGGAAGTCAGTTTGCGCGAGACTTAGAAAAAGTTAAGCAAGTACGGCTGTCAGGGAGGGTAGAAAATGTTGGCGGATCGACTCCGTTCGATCAAATCGAGTCGGGTCGTCGATCCGTCGCGATCCGACTCAACCCGTCTCTGTAAAAGTCGGTTCGTCTTAGCTGAAGTCGGTTTGCGCGAGACTTAAAAAATTAAGCAAGTACGGCTGGCAGCGAGGGTAGAAAATGTTGGCGGTTCGACTCCGTTCGATCAAATCGAGTCGGGTCGTCGATCCGTCGCGATCCGACTCAACCCGTCTCTGTAAAAGTCGAACTGTCTTTCCGGAATTTCAGCAAGTACGGCTGGCAGCGAGGGTAGAACATGTTTGCGGATCGACTCCGTTCGATCAAATCGAGTCGGGTCGTCGATCCGTCTCGACCCGACTCAACCCGTCTCTGTAAAAGTCGATCTGTCTTTCCGGAAGTCGGTTTGCGCGAGACTTAGAAAAATTTCAGCAAGCACGGCTGTCAGGGAGGGCACAAAATGTTGGCGGATCGACTCCGTTCGATCAAATGGAGTCGGGTCGTCGATCCGTCTCGACCCGACTCGATCCGTCTCTGTCAAAGTCGGTCCGTCTTACCGGAAGTCAGTTTGCGCGAGACTTAGAAAAAGTTAAGCAAGTGCGGCTGTCAGGGAGGGTAGAAAATGTTGGCGGATCGTCTCCGTTCGATCAAATCGAGTCGGGTCGTCGATCCGTCGCGATCCGACTCAACCCGTCTCTGTAAAAGTCGATCTGTCTTTCCGGAAGTCGGTTTGCGTGAGACTTAAAAAAATTAAGCAAGTACGGCTGGCAGCGAGGGTAGAAAATGTTGGCGGTTCGACTCCGTTCGATCAAATCGAGTCGGGTCGTCGATCCGTCGCGATCCGAGTCAACCCGTCTATCGGACTCCCGCTGCGCGGTCGTCCGATTTTGTTATCACTCGTATGATTACAGACCGAATTGGACTCCACTCAGTCCTATTACCATTACTTATGTCACCTTCGAAATCCAGCAGAAGTGTAATAAAATAGGTAAACAAGGTTTATTCATTACGCTGTGGAGAAGCGGTCTTTGTTCTGAACTTTGAATCAATCAAATGAAAGAGGTGACAACATTTTGTAAGCAGAAAAGTGTGACATCATTTTGAAAGCAGAAAAGTGTAAAAAAAAAGGCCCTTCTGGAAAGGACGACCAAAAACAAAAAAATAAGCGGTCAGTTTGATTAGCCGGTCGACTGGAATATGGTGTTTTACCGCATTGCGAAGAGGGAGGTGAACCGCTAACGCGCGGTGCAGTGCCCTTTTTGTATTTAATGAATCTCACGAGGAAATAAATAATATGTGAGATATTTTCTTTTAATACCAAAGATGATGCGTCTATCAGTCTCAGGGGTTTGTAAAAGAAAGGCCGCCAACACTGATGCTTTTGCAATCCGACGTCCTGTGATCGGGTCCATCGGTTGGTACAGAAACTGTCTTGTTGGTGTGCCGGTTTTAAGGACCTACATAACTAACGCGCGCTTGTTTGTCCTCGTGGCTTAAGAACGAAGAATACACATGTGAAGCACGCTTGTTTCTGTCGGTTTCGTATTCTGCTTTTGGTTTAAACAACGAGGTATACACGAGTAAAGCGTGCTTGTTTGGACTCGTGGCTTAACCAACGAGGGATATACACCAGCTTACATATCAGTACTTTCTCTTTTGCTCGACCTGACTTTTGGAGGATCGACGTTTATTACTTTCTCTTTTGCGCGACGTGACTTCCGGTGACGGGTCGAGTGGAATCGTTGTCGATCGGTTGGTACAGAAACTGCCTTGTTCGTGTGCCGGCTTTTAAGAACGAGGTGGGTTTATATATCATTACTTTCTCTTTTGCGCGACCTGACTTGTCCATCGTTTGGTACAGAAACTGTCTTGTTCGTGTGGCGGCTTTAAGAACGAGGTGGGTTTATATATCATTACTTTCTCTTTTGTGCGACCTGACTTGTCGATCGGTTGGTACAGAAACTGTTTTGTTGGTGTGCCGGCTTTTAAGAACGAGGTGGGTTTATATATCATTACTCTCTCTTTTGTGCGACCTTGCTTGTCGACAATCGACGTTTATTACTTTCTCTTTTGCGCGACCTGACTTCCGGTGACGGGTTGAGTCGAATCGACTCGGGTCGACGGGTCGACTCGAGTCGATCGGATGGAGTCGATCCGTCGAGATTTTCTGCCCTCCCTATGCGTGTGTTATCTTTGTCACTTGCGACCTGCGGGTCGACTCGGATATTACTTTGTAGGTCGCGCGCGTTTATTACTTTGTGGGTCGTGCGTGAGGTCGCGCGTACGTGCGTAAAGAACGAGGAAGGTTGTCTTTGGTGCGACCTGACTTCCGGTGAGTCCGATCGGACACGATCCGACTCGGATTGGGTATATTGGACATGCATGAAGGATTTAATCCAAGTAATCAAAGTAGGACTACCTTGTGCAGCCTTATAAAAGTACCAAGGGAAAGTACTGCTCAATAGCTTTCACTCGGCATTTGAATGTTACACCTTAGAATTTCATTTACAACGCTAACAAATTATGACCTCTTTGTACAACCTAATAAATAGCAAGCCAAGAGACGGCCCGACTGCTCTTTACTGACTTCGAGCTGCCTTTTAAATGCTCTCACTCTTGTATTAGGAAAAAATCCTCAAAAGATAAAAGCATCAGATTGTGCAACAGAATACAGTCGAACCTGTATTAAACGGTCACCCTCGGGGTATGGCTTAATGACCGCTTAATACAGGCTGACCGCTTCATGCAGGTTGTACAGCCGGAATACACGTTAAACATAACGCCATTTTGTAACAGTTTGCGCTTAAAGGACCTCAAAAAATCTCTTACTCGGTTAAGAGCCCCTGTACTGAATAGAATGGTATGACAAAGCAGAACATGGTATACAAACGAACCAACAAAACAGCCACGCCAAGTTCCTACCGTCAGTATTGGTATTATAAAGCCAGAGTGATTTCCAGGTCAAGACAATAGAAACAGCTCGTTGCGACTTAGTAAAGGGTGACCACCTCTTAATAGATGGTGACCTGTGCCGTTTACTGATACAGGTTCGATTGTAAAGAGTATCATAAAGTATTGCTCGTTTTAATTAGAGGTTAGGTTTTCATTCATTCTCAAAAAACAACACTAACATGCAAGGTGAATAGTGTAAACCGGCAGAATGAATTAACAGATTATTGAACCACTGTATAGGTTAATCGAGGTCAAGAACACAGCTGAACAGTTTCAATTTGTAGATAGTCAAACTATAGCCCGGCTGAGTCAAGAGTGAGAAAACCTCTGGAAATAGTGTCGCCATAGCTTTTTTAAGGTCGATTTTCATCCAAAAAGAAGACCCCAAACTAAGCATTACACAAGGCGAATGTATTAAAAACACTGAGGAAGAGGTTGAAAAAGGCCCCGAGCTTAGTTTGACTCGAGAATAATCGAGATTGATACAACTGAAAGACCCTGAAAATACACCGGCGGTCTGTGGTAAATTTGATGCCCTTTCTCGTCTTTCATTTGCCGGCGAAATTTCCAGTTGTCATCTGTTCACTTTTAAGAGGATCGATGTTCGTATTCTCGTTTCGGGTCATAGGGTCACAGGGCAGTGACAGTGAGAGGGCAAAAAGTTCATGATTGTTATAACCTCAGGAATATTCTGTTTTATGTTTCTTGTAAACTTTCCATGCGATTTTGAAGAACGGAATTTTCATTGAATTTTCACTGTTATTTTCATATATCACGAAACGCGTGGTAGAAATGTTAGAGCATACTGACTTTTTTTTTTAAACTCGAGCTAAACAACAAAATAAACTAATCTGTTGATGAAAAGGTCAAACTGAATTTATATGGGTGAGAGTATCTGTTATGATAGAGCCCTGTGATTAACCTTCTGGTTCATGCGTTTTACGATAATAAGATCCTTGACAAGGATTTGTTACAAGTAAAACCAAATTCAGAAATTGTTGAAATGAAAAAGAAGGCTCTGAAAGGTGGCTCGCTTATGTGGGAATAAAAAAACATGTTTTTTAAGTAAAAAAATATTATCACATCCGGCAAACTCACTGAAAGGAATGAAAAACGGCTCTGAAGCAATTGTGCTATACATGACAAATTAAGAGGCGAGAGATTAAGGAGAACTCAAGCGAAATCTGAAACATTTTGCTACAAAATGTGGATAACAGTTGTTTGTTTGTGATCAAAATTGAGGTGAATACTTTGCCAAAGGAAAATGTTTAAAATTCAAGATATCTTTCCAATATAATGAGCTTTCCATTAACAGTTTTCAAGTTTCCTTTCTCTTTGGTGAAAAATCTGACAAACAACAATAGAGCGCCACTTAATTATGTCGGTGAGAACCGTTGTGTGTTTGCTTTTGTTTATGAGCAGGCTCGCTAATGGTCCTCCAGAAAAAAAGCCACGAAAACCTGATCAAAAGAACGTCGACAAATAAAACTATCTTCTTTCGACCTTGGAATTAAAAACAAAATGTCTTTGCGTCATCTGTCATCTTCATAACTGTTCTCATGGAGTCAAGATTATTTCATAACTAAAAGCGAAATCAGAGTTCCGCTTTCTTCTTCTTCTTTCGAACGTTTTAATTGTTACTGGAAGAACCATTAAATATAATACAACCGTTTTACATCTCGTCGTTTTAAAATTGGCTATTGTCACTTCATTCGTTCGAAATGACATCAGGTTTTGTCTTTGGTACAGAAGAATTTTTTTAACTAGCGAATATTAAGTAATTAATCTGAGAAGAAAAAAACCTAACCACTTCTCCCTTACGTATTTTTCGCGTTACTCTTACGAAACACCGAATCGGGTTAAAACACTGAAAACTTTCAGTTAATGACGCACTTTTAACAAAATTGCTGAATGCAAGTTTTTTTTGTAAATAGTGCTCAGTTTTCTTTTTCCATAATAAAAAAATTTCAATATGTTATGGTTGAACCACTTAATTTAACATTAATCGATAACAGCAGGCTTTTAAACGCGAGGAAAAACCCAGCCATGCTTAGCGCTAATGTGTGCTTCGAGTGCTTTGAGAGCGATTAAATCAATTTCCGGGTATAAATGGCAAACATTTGTTTGTGTATCAAACACCTTGGACAACAACCCCTTCGGTGACATGATTTGAGGCATGTTTATTAAACTTCGTTGTTTTAAGAAATCGCTGCAAAAATATTGCCATCAGGAGCAAACCCTTTGCATAAATACTATAATAAGCTTTTCTCAGTGTGGTTTCGAACCAAAAGGATCAAATTGATGGCAAACGCCACACCCTTCTAATTTTCTCCCACAACATCAACACAAAGATTGCTCCACCGCAAAAAAATATGTCAAGTTTTGTCGTTGAAATGAGAACATGGACTTCCAAGCGATGTCTCAGATTATTTTTGCGCCCAAATCTTAATGCAGAATTAGCATCATAAATGATGAAGTCGCCCGGCCATTGAACTTTGCCTCGAACAATTCACAAATTAGCAGCGGCGAAAACGTATAGCTTCAAAGCAACTAATTTCACGATTAATAGTCCGCAAAACAGTTGTTTCCTTAGGTTTCGGTTTTTATGTTCGGTTAATTCTGAGTCGATTTGTTTTCCTTGGTGGTTTTTGTCAGTGTAGAAATACTTCCTCACAATGAAATAGTTACTGAGTTTAAAAAAAGGCATAAAATAACTTTTTATTTCACTTAAATACTCAACTCTGATTACTCCGGCTGTAAGACGGAAAGGAAATTTAGAACCTTGAGTTTATTAACAACCAGTTAATTGTGCCCTGCCAATTTTACTGGGAATTTGAAACGGAAAGGTCGCAGACGGAAAGGAGCCATTTTGAACTGGCTGTCCTCTTTTATGTGTTGAAAGCCATATTTAGGGCATTTTAGGTTCATATCACGAATGGGCAATCAACAGAACACCGTTAGTTTCTAGACACGAAAGGAGCATCAAAAAGGCAGTCATGTGATGTAATATCTATATGCTATCCTCAAATAAACAGAATATTGAAAGCATTTTACAGAAAGTCGGACAAAATAGGCTTCCAAATTGCCGAAGGGTTGCTCTAATCTTCGTGCGCAAAAAAGCCGAGCTAAGAAGTGTCGTAACTGAATGGATTTCCAGTCTTCAAACTCCAACCTAAGGCTTTACTTAAAGAGCTTTCATTCAGCAATCGAGAGAAAGATTGTCTTTATTCCTTTTTCCGTCAACTTGAAAACAAGATTGCTTACACCCGCAAATGGGAAAAACTTGATTTAGTCGAGATGGGACTAGTAGAGCGCACATGAATATAGAGAAAGAAAAAAAGAAAACGGTAGAATTCAGCTGGGTGCTTTTAACACTTCTACAAACTGAATATATTTAATAAAGCGTGCTTTATCGGGGAATATCACCACTTACTTTTAGGGAGATATACTGGTGCGGGAATCGTGACCGCTCCGGCTATGGACTGCATCGCCATGAAGCGGGGTTCGGCCACGGACTGACTGATAGCAGCAGGGAAACCAGTCGTTTGTTGACAAGGCTGGCAGTTGCACACATTCGGAGGAAATTCGCGTTTGGGTAGCGGTGGTGCCACAGTAAACGCCGATTTTCGTTCGCCTTCTTTCTCCAAATCAGTTGCTTTAGGCTCGAGGGATTTCTTTCCCATGAGGGAATCAACGCTAAACGAAGATGAATTTTGCATGGTGGATTTTGTGACCTCAGAGATCGTTGGCTGTCCTCTGCAACTCTGAAGAAGTGTTCGCTCAGATTAAGAACACACGCTTTATATGAGCAGGAAATTCAAAGGGAGCTTTTATCGATGTGATGAGATCATTTCACGCTATTATTTATGGGTCGAGGAGATAATAAATATCATTGATTATTCTGAGAGTTCATTTATGAACAAAGGTTATTATTCCTCTCGCCACTTTGCAAATCGTGGCTTATTATTGTTCAATTCCAGGCGTCGAACAAATGATCTATTGCGTTCAACTGTCAACTTTATTTTTAAAACTTATATCACCGGAATATACGTTGGGGAGAAGTGTACAAGGGTCGAAGGGTGTCTAACACGACCATTTTTTGCTTCGGTTTGTTAAATTTAATTCAGCTTGTTATATTAAATTTGTGAAATTTATACCTTTATAAGACCAGAAAGGAAGTTGCCTTAAGAGCAACAATTGTTTGCGTATCAGTTGATGTAAATTGCACTTTTCATGAAAAGAAGAGGAATTGAAAACAAGGATACCTTTGCGATTGTTTGACTAACCTTTCAGTGTGTTTGCGACGCGGCGCTCTCCACTTTGATTGGTGGAATTCCCCAGCTGAGATGGGTTACTGCATTTGATTGGCTTGCGGATCGCAGATGGCCCAGGTGCGAGTGAGCTCAATAGACATTTGTTGGTTATTACCGCAATTTTCGCCTCATTTTATTGTATTTATACACTTCATAACAATTATCATGGGCCATTTGAAAACGAGAAATGAGCTCCATTCAATAAACAGCGCATCAGCATTTACTAACTCAAGTACGTTTTACAAAATAAACACTCAATTTGATACATCGCGTTTCACTTTAAGGCGCCTTGTTAAGGCAGTATCCCAGCATAAAAATCTACAGTAGATAAACGAGTATTTCTATGATCAATTCCAAATATTTTTCGAAAAGTGTTTCTTTTCTTTCATAATTCGCAAAAAGCGTTTGTTAGCTTGTCATGCGTGTGCTTTTCGTCTTCAAACGCTGCAATTTCGCTTTGACATGTTTGCTCTGACTAAAACGACATCTCCGTAAAACGTAATTAAGTCTATATATTTAAAATGTCAAGTGGCAAAGGCTCTATTTAGTTATTTCATTAAGTTAATGGATATCCTCTAATCAGTAAATTAAAAAGAAGGCACTTCTTCTTCCATTTCGATAATGCCCTAACTTTTTAATAATCCTTTTCAAATCGTCCCATAAAAATAACATTATCTTTGCCAATGCCCGCGGCTCGCTTTGGAGAAAACTTTATTTTTTTTACCGATGTTATTTTTGAAACACCGAAACGAGAATATCCTGCACAAAAAAAGAACGACTACAAAAAGATTTTCTTAACAGATTGTTTGTGACAGCCCACAGGGCGCAAAAATTTACCAATTCGACATCGGAAGCCTCGCGGTTATTTATTGACGCAAAATTGTGCAAACGGAAATTTCATTTCTTTTTATAATTTTGCAGACATTTTAACCAGCATTATACTCACATGAATTAGCAATAATCATTAAGTGACTGTTCGACTAACTTACGACTGTATTCTATCGACTCACATAAGCAAAACATTTTAATGCCTTCTCCAAAGTGAATTTTGGAGGGTGTTTAACAGTTTTTTTTCCTGCAAGGAAACACAAAATGATTTTCGTGACCAAGTATCAGTTTTTGTCAACAAAGTTATAAGAGAAATTTTACAAAACTGCGCGCTTTAGAAGATGTAATTATTTGTGAAGGGAATGTTTAACTAAATTGTAAGAGAAGCAACATTCTGCCTTTTGTGGTACAAGGTGTTTCAAGTGCAGAAAGGTGAAAGAAAGTGCCGTGTACCGGATTCTCAAATTATGCTGTTTTTAGTATGGTACTAAAAACCTCAAAAGACAAATTCTTTTGAAGACGAGAAAATAGAAACACAGTAATCTTAATAAAATATCCGAGTATTTTAAAATATATTGAAATAAGGCGGAAAGAGACAGATAAACTGTTTTGTGTTTTAATATGGAGGTAAAGAACGAGGGCTGCACAATCGCACGCTAGTGTTGTTAACCACGTAAAATAAATGTCGTATTTACCTCTCAACTTTGATAAAAACCTCAGTCATAATAAATGGCCTAGCTTTTAACGTCTAAATTTTTAACCTTTCTTCCACCTACACAATCAACGGGTAATTTTTGTGTTTGTAATAATTGTACGAGGAAAAGGCAAAATAAAGCCGGAATCAAACGTACTCATGGATGTGTGAACATGTCGAACAATTATAATCATTAAAATCTAGGTCGGACTTCATTTTTTTTCTCGCAGATATAAATTTCATCTCGTAATTTCATTTTTACTTAAATCAGCTATTACATTTTCCATAATTTGGGGCGATCGATTATTTGGTTTAAAGACTGAATATTTGCAAAATGATTGCGCTTAAGCCTGATTTGGTCGATTTCTTGTAGCCATTGTAATCAATTTCGCATTATACCTTTCCCAGAAAGAAGTTCACTATTTGCTCGCCAGCCTTCTTTATGAACACCGAATAAAGCCCAATAAAACAACAGCGTCAATACTAGATATATTTTTAATTTAATCTTGATTATTAATTCGGGCAGTAAAATTCATTTTATCAGATCGTAGGAAACCAGAGTGCTTTGCAATCTGTTTACTTTTAAAACTTCATGAAAGTGGCTGGATGCTTTTTAGAGTATGAACGACTGGAATTTTATCGGTATTCAAAAATGTTGACGTCCACAGAGAGGTCTCCTCACACGAGCGTTTCGGTCTATTTTTTTTTTTCGATTATTATTTCATATTGCCGTATAATAGATAAACTGAATGTCAGTGCGGGTTTAAAATCTCGTAGTTCCGATGAAAGGATTTAAGTCTTGGAACTCTGCGGGGTTCTTTTACTTAAGCTGGTTGAGGCCATTATATGCTAACAAGCCCGCTTTCAATAAATATAATCTAGCATCACCTGGAAAGCTGGGTTTGCCCTTCGACGTTGTAAGCCAAATTTCAATCGAAACGAGTTTGACTTTTGTTATGTGTATGGCAAGCTAGAAAAAAACTGAAGAAACACTTCCAAGTTGTAAATTTGTACTAATGTCCGACGATTCACGACAATTTTCTGTCCACATTATGGCAGAGGTCACGACAGAAGCACTCTTTTTATATCCATTGTAAAATAAATGAAGAAGAATTGTACTTTAATGGTAACGAGGAAGCGAATGACATAGTGAATATGCAAGATTAATAGATGTTACGTTGATTACTGACTTTTGAACTTTTTTGTTTGTGTCAAACTCTGAGGTCTGCAAATCTCCATTTAATTTCTAAAGTGTTGTGAAGTTTCTTCTTCCTTTAAAACCCACCTTTTTGATAGATTTTCGTTCTTTTTATCTCTCGAAATATTAAATTTGTTTTCAAAAGGAAAAAATAAACAGAAGCGGGATGAATTAATACTCGAATCAATTTATGCGGGAAATCACGATTTATAAGCGAAATCACGAAGCGCTGCGTGTCTTAAAAGCTTGCTGAGTAAAACACCGATTACACGCAGAATAAGTGTTTTACTTTATCGTGTACTACCCAGGGATTATCCATTACTCAGCTGGGAGCAAATATGCCGCTCTGTACGTATATTTATTTATTTCACTTGATTTGAAATGGGCCTTTAGCAATTTTAAAATTCTTTATCATCATCTCAGCCAAATCCTCAAACTGTACCCCATAACAATTGACACATTATGTGATAAATCGCTGTGTGCAATATATCCCTGTAATTTAATTAAGTTGGAAGATAGCGTATCGTCGGTCTTTCAACATCAAGCTGAGAAGATAAAATAAGGAAATGCGATTTTGCCGAGTGGCGACAGATTTCAAAGCATTGACAGTCCACTGCATTTAAGACACGCCGCACGCATTCAGCGTGCGACCACCCGAAGTTTGTAAAACGGTTCGCGCAATTACGTGTAATGTGTTGTTTAATTCTTATCACAGCGAGTTGTAAGCTGGTAGATCGATGCTAAATATTTGTCTTGTGGCGCAAATAATTAGAAACTACGAGAGGGTTGGTGAGATTCATTAGTTTTTTGCACCTGCAACGTCTAACCATTAAGCACGAATTCGTTCCTTCTTAGCACAATAATGACCTAATTGAGTAAAATATATGAAAGGAACGGATTGTTCTCCAGGAATAATCGACGTCCCACTCGAATGGCCTGGTTAATAAACCGATTTTGAATTAATGAATTGCTTGAAAAACTGCAGATGAAAGAAAAAATTATCGGTTGAGTACGTGTATCATAAATATCACCCACGAGCTTATCAAAAATATGAACGGACACTGACAAATTTTAAAGCTTATAAAGGCTGAAACAAAGTGAAATATCCTTTTCACAAAACAGCAGTAAGTTTGCTCAAGGTTTGTTTAAACGATTTTATGTTGTTTATTTTTTGAAAAAAAGAAACACGCTTACATCTGCTCGGAATTTAAACAAAGAAAGTTTTAGTTATCAAGATAATTGTCTGCGACGAAGCCAGTGATTATCATTAAGCCCGACTTAATGCTTCGGATCATGAAATTGTTATTTTAATAAACAGTTTTAGCAAAAAGTATGTTTCTTAACTTGAGTGCCTTCAAGATATGTTTAACAGTACCGACATAAAATATTCCAGAAAACTGGAGATGCCAGTTTGAGATTTAAGCAGGTTTTTATTATGTCGCAATTTGAAAGTTTCTCTCGGTGTAAAGCTTGCGGTTTCTTTGTCCAGAATTGACGTTAACCTATATCACTGATTCTTCTCAAATTGTATTGTAACTTATTTCGCGATTTCATTGAAAGCCGATCTGCCTTAGTTCATCGATTGAACCCTCTCGGAAAAAAATCTTGATTCTTTTGCCTTTGTGAACAAACTGATTAACCCTATACACGCGAAAAAGAAAGTCTACAGTGAAGTAGACACAATTTAAACGTTGGGTGTTTCACTGGTTCGAAAGTTTACTACCACGCAATTCCGCGAAAGAATCTCTGGGTAATTTGACTTGATGATATCCAGGACGGAATTTACAAATCCTCCGAAATTTCAGCCGCTTTTAAAGAGAACTACACGTTGATCAATCTACAAGGCACGCAGTAGGAATATAACTTAGTACACGTTTTATCGAAAAAGGAAGCACTTTGTCTCGCAGTTTCCAAACGGAAGTCCTTGCACTTTACAGTAGCATTTTGTTTTCAAAAAGATGTCGCAGAAATCCAGGCGCCTCTTTAATTTCCTATCGACGTTAAATTAGCCGGCATTATTCTGAGCTCTTGCGCGTTGAGTTTTTCTAAATTCAAGCTCTGTATAAAATGGCCAGAGGGAATAGAAAGTGGTGACTGTATAACAGAACTATGTTCTACATTACCCTGACTGAGCTGGATGACTCGAGATGAAGCCATCCACCATCGCGCAAATTGTTTATGCTAGGTAGTGCGTTTATTTCTACAAAGTATAAACGCAGTTGTTGCTTATCTTAGCGTGTATGCTTCCTGGTGCCTTACGAGCCAGTTGTTCATAATAAGTCATTAAGATTTCAACTCACGGTCTCCAGAAACGGAAATTTACAGTTACCATTAGGATTTCAGCACGCTGTTTTCACCCCAAAGGGCAAAAGTCGGAGTATATCGGATGGAAATTAAAATCAACAATGATTTAACATAAATGGGCTCACCACGGTTCTGGAATGATTCCACTTTTTTCTTTAATCAAAATTTCGATTATATTTCGGGAAATTTTTATTTGCATCAACCCAGTGACGTACTTTGTTCTCCGGTACCCTGCGTAGCTGGCGGGATTGTAGACGCGCGGAGTAAAGCGCCGCTAAAAGCGAGAGGCGAAGCCGCGAAACTCAGCCGCCTCCTCCTTCGCGCTCCTACAATACCGCTAGCTACGCAGGGCCTCGTGCGCTTTATCTTCGAAATATTCCTGGTGGGGGTGGGGTGAACTGAATTTGTAGCTGTAATGGAAACATTAATCTCATAAAAGGATGAAACAAAAAATAAACAAAACAAAAAAAAAAAAAGAAAAGAAAATTGAGGGCAACCACACCACGCAAAACTACCTTGTTGTAGGAGACACTCTGTGAAAATCCGATTTGTTGGGCCACGGTTATGTAATGCACAGAACGCATGCGCACAAAGAAAAGGATGCATTAAAACAAGGACATCTGGTATTTCAAGCAAGACTGATATGAAACAGTTCATGTGTAAACATTTCAATGAAAATATACAGCTTGTTTCTTTGAAGACGTACAATTAATCTTTGTGGCGAGTTACTATCCGTGATGTTGGGCAAATTCGCAGTCTTCAAATCAGTTACAAAAAAGTATAATTTATTTGAAGTGTTTTTTGTGCTATAATTTAAAAGCCTGCTTCATTCTGGTTTACAAATGATACCTTAAAAAAGTTTTACTAAATAAGCTGGTGTGCGTTTATCTTGTTTCCTTAAGTGTTTGCCTTCTAATATATTCTGAACACTACTTACACGGTGATAAACGAAGTTCAAATAATGGTTTGCTAATATCTCGCTGATAGCCACTCGATGAAATGGTTTAAACACTCTTAGCAGCGCGCCACCTTGGAGGGGGAAGGGTGGGGAAGGCAACGGAAGGGAGAGACGCATCTCGCGAGAGCGCGAGTCTCTCGTGATGCACACGAATGGCCCGCATTCTTCCACCCTCTCGATGCCTGCCATGCAACCTAATCCACGCAATATACTCTTCAGTACACTCTTAGTACACTCTTCAGTCTTCCTATGTTTTAACGTCTATACGACTAACGCACTAATACTAAAACAACCGCTTTCTGAATGTCGCTTAAAACGTCTAGTAACGGGTCTCGATATGTGACAGCCCGCCGGCACTGAAATGCTTCTTGCTGTTTAGGGAGATTTTGGCCGGGGCACTTGACGTCACTCTTTTGTATTCGCCTTTACCGAGAACACACGATTGTGGCAACACACTTCCTTATGAATTGCAAAAATAAACTAATCTTCATGTTGTTCTTCAGAGGCTTGCATGGGGTTTTTCAGCCTTATGAGCGTCTTGGTCAACTGTCACTCCACTGAAGAAACCAGACGAGTACCGTAGAGCTCTCTTGCGCTGCAAGATCGATTCCCGGTCGGTTTTTCCGAACTCTTCTTCGAGTCGTCGGCGAGAGCGACGCGACTTGCGACGCGAAGAGCTCAAAGAAGTATCTCTGGAGTCGATAGAGCTGTCTTCTTCGAACGGCGTTGACTTCTGCAACAGAAGTACAGGGTAAATTAAGACAAAGTTGCGTGCCAAAAACGATTTTGATTCTTACCAACAGCAATGTGATGGTTGCTGTGGCTAGGTCTATTTGATGGAAAACCCAAACCAATCGCGACTTGTTTCAAACGCACTGGCCCTGCTTTGCACTGTTTTTTTGTTCTCCTTCACTGAGTTAGCCCGTGGTGCATATTTTGCAACGCTTGACACTGGTTACACGTCTTTCCGACTCTCGCACTGGTGCTGCGTACGTTTGAGTGCACTGCAGTCCACACCAGTTGCATGTTTTCTAGCGCCTACAATACTTGAACGTTTTTTCGCGCTTGTCAACGGTTTCTAAGTTCATATTCCTATTCCATAGTATACAAAATCACACTGTCTGCAACTGAATGGTTTTGTAGTGCTTCCGTATGCTCAGGGTGTCTCTGAAAGAATTGGTCGCTTATTAAAACAACAACAGATCCAAGTTTCGTACAAGCCGCAAAAAAACCATCAAGAGTCCTCCACGACCGAAGCTGCAGGATAAAACCGACCGTCCATCTTCTGAAATAGAGTACAAAATCAGTTGCAGACAGTGTGATTTTGTATACTATTTTCAACGTTCTCATTAGTTTATAGAGTTCGAGATGTACGATAATGGCATGGTACATGGAGACGTTCTCCAGTTTAAGGAACGAGGAAACAAAGAATTTTAAGCGTACCTTAAACTCGTTAGGTCTTTGCCTTGGTCCGCTATTATTGTATGGTGGCGGTGACTGTGTTTGAGAGTACCTAGGAGAATTCAGCAAGGGCTCTCGCTCTGGAATTTGTTGCAGCTTTGAGTGACTTGACAACATATCCGAACTCCTAAGCATACTCGTTTTCGAGCTTCTTCGTTCTCCGTACAAGTTGTTCGTGGGTAAGTCGGGTTCTTCGGCTCCGTCGGGACGCCGATCGGATGGGATCGAGGAGTAACGAGACGAGCTTCCTTTGTAGAATGGGAACGCCTGCAGTTGAATCACATCACCCGCAGGGGTGTCTGGAATTGGTTCTCCTTCGATGTGCCTATGAGCAAATGAAATTTTGGTCAATTTCTGCTAAATGCGTCCATGAAAGGACGTTTTACAGACTTTGTAAGGTAAATAAAACTTGGTTTAGATATGAGACAAAGAAATAGTAAAGAGGATGCTATAGAAAAATCAATAGTCTAGTGGAGTGTACTGGCTAGAAGAGTAGGTGAGAAGGATTAACTGGACTCTTAGTAGTCATATATATCTGTGTAATGATAGAGAAGAGCAAAATAAAGTTGTCGTTGTTGTTGTTCATGAGAGTTGAAAATGAAACTGGAGTGAAAGCTGAAGACCTTTCTCTCTACTTTGCGCTGATTCCCATACGAACCCATCAAATTTCGTGGCTGTCAGTGATTCTAGCTTTAATTTATTTCAACCAGCTTAGAGCATTACCTTTTCTGTGCACTGTCCATTGGCGGCGGTGTGTCCATTATAGGGGACGGATAATATTCAGGCTCATTTTCATGGACCCCAGTGGTGGACCCTATGCGGGACAACCTCTTGGATGAGCCTCGCAGATCAGTGTTGGATTCTTTGATTGAAGGCCTGGTCACTGTGTATGTTTTCCCGTCAACTGCAGTGGTTTCGGATCCGTAATACTGAAACGACAAAATTGAATACATAAAACAGGGAACATCACTCGCGCTTTGCATTCCAAACTACCTCTACTTAAAAAAGGTTTTTGATTGAATATCGATCCTAAATATTTGATCTACGCGATGCGAAGGTTTCTTTACGAATATCGATATTCGCGAGAAATATCGTTTGTTTCGATACCTTTCCTTACCGCTCACTCGTGAAGTTGCCTTCCAATCGTTTCTTTATTCACTGTTATTGTTGTTGTTCTTGGTATTGTTTACTTTCGAGGTCGACTAGAAATTTAGCTCTTCTTTACTCGCTCATACCTGAACAGTATCTGTGGTGCTGTAGTAGTTCCGCTTTTCCGATTTTGCGGCGGTTTTCTTGCTCTTGTACTTGCGCGGATAATCGGTGATCTGAAAAGCGTTGAAACAAAAACAAATTAGAGGAGGGACAAATACAGTTCCATGTACTGGCAGGTCGAAGAGAAAAAGAATCGAGTGAAGGGCTTAAGGTGTAAAACTAGCAGTAAAGATAAGCCGGTTTGCTGCGCACGCTCACTCCTAAGAACGCCAAAATTTGAAATTGTATTGTAATTCTTAATTTCGTTTTGTAAATTACCGAGAAACAAGTACCACTACCGGAAAGTACTACTTAATATCTTAACCTTGAATGATCAACCTACAACCAACAGTACAAGGGATCTAAAAGTACTTTTCAGTTGGTTTCATCTGAAACGGTCATCTAAGGATATTACTATAAATTATTATTGCTGTTGTTGTTGTTGTTGTTGTTATTATTATTCTACGAATCATATCACATGATGAACTGAGATCTGACAGTAGGAGTGACATCTGCTACTAAGCTATAGTTTCATGATATACCTTTGTTTTTGTTTTTATCAGCCTTGTGAAATACCAACCAACCATTGTAATTGGAATATGATAGATTGAATATATATTCATAACAAAAGAAAGGGTTTCTTGGCAAAGAAGGGAAAAAATCCAATCCACTTACTTCTTGTTCCAAAAGACAGTACACAAGCAGCAAAATTCCCTACAAAAAATAGTAAATGAATAATAAAGAACTCACGCGTACAATTAATCGCATCACCGTGTCTCCAGAGCCAATCTCAGTTTCTATTGCGTGGCCGTCACGCACAACAAATAACGATGTCACGACATATTACCTGCAACGCACAAGCACCTGCGAACACGTACTTCCAGAAGCTGGTCTCGTGATGCTTGACGAAGATGGCAGCTAACACCCAGGTCCGGCGATCGCAACAGTTAGAAGAAAGAGGAACACGACTGAAAGACTGTGGAGACAAAATATTCATTGCTAATTACAAACCGAACAGTGGCATATTAATGATTTTAGCATTACCATAAATTAAAATTAATTAAAGCTAGCGGTTTAATTTTCTCGGCTGGTGGAAAACTTTTGGCGGCAAAATCTCGACCAGCTACGCGGCCTAAATTAGTATTAAGCAGCATGGTTGTTGATTCAAGTTTCACAAATCGCAAGTCGTGCAATTAACAGTTAAAAGAAATCTTCGACAATTACTAACATAACAAAACCATTTCCAGTGGGTTTGGAGAGGAGCAGTTAGCGTGTAAATTTCTACATTCTCAAGCTATGGCAACGAAGTATTGATTTTAAACTGCACCTAACCCCAACTTATTTTTCCGCTAATTAATATAATACTTTGTACCTATTCCAAAAACATGTAAACTTTATTTCAAACTTTGGACTTTTTATGGGCTTCAAAACTTACGATAAACAAAGAATCATCGGTACATGACCGAGTCAGCTGGGGCATGGGTCTATTCCCCAGTTGACGTCACAAACTACTTTGCATGCATGTTCACAATGACTTACCGAATCCTTACCGAGATGCAAATAAGTTTGTGACGTCAACTGGGGAATAGACCCACAAACCTTGCTAGCTCGGTCGTGCGACAGATGATGGCTAGATTTCGTAACTTTGACAGCCTATAAAAAGTCAAGATTTGGTTTAAAAAAGGCGCAAAGCGTTTCGTACAGTTTCAAAGCTTTATTTTAGCCAAAAATTTATTTCGGGGTTAGGGGCACTTAAATGTTTCACTGACCAGACTTTCCTCTCGTCAACACTGTTAAAAGCTCTTCCTTTCACGCACATAATCATCACCAGCAAGACTAGGCTAACCTGGAATGAAGCATTACAACCATCAACCAACTGAATGCAGGATAAATGAACGGAAAAATGACTGATCCGAGTGGGGAATGACTGACTTACATAGTGACTTACTGTTGTTGTAACTGACTGGCGGTCTGAACAAATAAATGACTTTGTGTCTGTTTGTCTGTCTACCTGACTGAAAGATGGACTTTGTTGACAGACTGACCTACTTTGACCTACTGACTAAGTGACTTACTGACGGAATGAACAGATAAAATGTTGAACTACTGACTGACTGACTGACTGATACTCATTTCTTTAAGAGGGGTTTAGGAGAAGTGACTTGCTGTTGACGGGCAAACTGCATCGCTGACTGAACACCTGACTTTTAAAACAACTGAGTGAACGGCTGCTATAAACTAAATGGCTACTGACGAGTGTTCGGACTGGCTGACCGAGTGACTGACTGACTGATTGACTGTTTGCAAGAAGACACCAGCGGAAGATCTGTTGAAAATGGCGACAGGCAATATTTTTCTTTACTCACAAAAACAAATCCCGCAGCAGGGCAAACATAGGCCCACATCAGCACAGTCGAGTAATCAAGCCAGCACCTGAAAATAGCAACAAAAGAGAATGCCGTTTTAATCACTTTAGGAAAACATATAAAACACCTATCGTAAGACCGGTGTTATCACTATAACTATAAATCGCAACATTCGAGAACAACAAAATGAACAAATCAGGAATTGCATCAAATACAAGTTCGCCAAGCACGGGAAAACGTCGACGAGTAAGGTACGAGTGGTTGCGGTTTGAAGTCCTGTTGGTTGATAAAGTTTGTTTACTCAGTCATGATGTGTTGCTCACCAAAACTGCAGCAAAAGCAATATCACTTCCGATTCTCGTTGGAAAACCACACATGACATTCCTTCAGTCAACTTAGGTCGCGATGAGTTTTTGAAGGAGAATTTTTTATATTTTCCAACAGCGTTCACGAATGCTTTCGTTAGATTTTAATGAACTCAAACAAAACATGATCTTGTAAACCCGCTGCAATAGCCTCACCATTCTCCGTCTCCGTATCCTTGCAGCCGTGTTATACCCAGAGAAATTGCTACAGGAATCATGGGGAAAACTACAAACAAAAAGAAAAAAAAATGAGGTTATAAATCATTTGGATCAACTTAAATCAAAGGAACAAAGTAAAAGCTAACCAAGAAAATTGACCTTTCACTTCAAGTTTACTTTAAGTTTTTCAACACAAATAGGAAACCTCAATAGTTTTCTTTGTGAACGGCTGATCTTGGTAAATCTTCGGCTTGGAAAATGTATCAGATATATTGTCCACTTACTCCATCCAATAATATAGAAGTATTTGAATCGGGACGGATTTTTCTTTTTTCCTGTTATGAGATTCATGAAAAGTTGGAGTCCCTCGCATACCGCCCAGCAGAACATCGCGATGAAGAAGTATTGAAGAAGAGCAGCGATCACAGTGCAGACCACCTGGAAAAACAAACAAGCAAATACATCTCAATGTATAGTTCATTTTGCAATGTAAAATGGTCGCAGTTATCTTTATATGAGGCCCTCCAAGGGGTAGTAGCGACAAGCGACATGCGACATGCGACATGGCTCCCATCCTTGGAGACCCAGGGGCAGATAGTCGGGTTAGGACAAAGACTCAGGACGAGCGAAAGTTCACTCGTCCCATCTCTACTATCTACCCCTGGGTCTCCGAGGATGCATGGCTCCTGAAACAGACGGCAATCTTCTCCCAAAACACCGACAACCGACAGTAGTTGGCCGAAAAATGCGACAGTTTGCGACAAGGACAATTCACTCCTCATTCCTCTTTGTTTTCTTTGAGACATTGACATTTGTCCCTGACGAAAAAAGCGAGAGACAGTCGTGAACGAGCGACAAAGCGGCACCGAACCAGAAGGCCTCTCGTATCGCATTATATCTTGAAGTGAGTCAGATTTACTTTTCGATTTGAGAGAGAACTGCCAGTTTTGGCGAATATTCGTTCAATAATTTGCGAACGATCAATCACGGTCGTTGAACTTTCGGAGAGCATTTTAACGAATGCTTGTGAAGCGCATCCCTCCATTCGTTTGGTACTCGTGCACAGCCATACAATAATCGGCCTTGTCTGTTGTTGTTACTTACCTGAATCCTCGTCAATTTGAGCCCGCCAAGGAAGAGAGTGATACCAGCGATTATCGCTAAACAGAGGTTTATGTGGATAACAGAACGCTCTACTTTGCGCTTACTATGAACAAGAATCAACAGAAAAAAAAAAAAAAACAGTTAGTTGACACTTTAAAGCACACAGTTATGAGAGTGGTTAAAATGTTCAAACTAATCCCAGCGAACATATATTGTTTATTGTAGAATCAGAAGCGGAAGCACATCTTGGCTAGCCGGCGTGTTTTCGCGGGTATGCTTTCCCGCGCTTGGCGGCTGGCATGTTTTGCCGCGCATATTCACACAAGTGCATATTTTCTCGCATTAATGAAATTGACGGTACCAATCGCGTGGTTCATATCCGGTAGTTAGCACCGTTGTATCTTTTCGCGAAAACAGCTCATGCTTCCCAAACTGGAACCTGTGGTAAGTTTAACCATGCTTAGGCCGAATATTAATCAGTTACTATTTACTGATTTGATTGTTGAATTAATGACCTGTAATGATAATATTATTAATATGCAGTTTGTTAAGTTTATTTCCTCGTGTTTTGATTCACGAAACAAACTGTTATCAAACTAGTTTGTTTCTTGTTATCTTAACTCCTTTATTTGCTTTCGCGATACTGTAACATTTTATCTTTCAATCCGGCACTGTTAATCCCCGCGGTATCAACAAGAGCTTTTCATTCAATTAATTTATTCCTGTTTATCACGTTACCATGTTACCACCAATAGCGTAGCTCCTTTTTCTGTATATAAACCATACACAACCCACAATTCCTCGATTCGCTCCGACGAAGGGCTAACGCTCGAAACGTCAGCTTTCCAAATCCCTGTACGGTGGTCAATTTACATTATCAACTCAGTTGATAAACCAAATTTTTATTCAAAATAAAGCTTGATTGTTGTGTTGTTGTTTTATTTGCGCGTTGCATGCCCTGGCTACACATTTTACCTTGTTGAACCCAGATATATGTCTAAGAGTTAAGGATTGTGACTGGCTCGTTCCATACGATGCGTTTGTTTGATAGGCCAAGTGTAATTTGCCTGATTTTGGCTTCACTTTTGCTTCATTTCGCTCTGTGATTGGTCAACAAAACTCGCACCACTCTCTCAACCAATGAGAAGCGAAACCAAAACCAATCGCGACTTGCACGCGCGCATTTTCCTGCGCTCTTCGCCGCCGGTTACATGTAATTACTTTTCAATTCAATTCAATTCAATTTATTTAAACTCACACAAATACAGTGTATTAGAGAAAGAAAGATTATTACAGTAGTTTTACAAACTTTGAATTCTGAATGTCTTATTGCTCTGTGTATCTCTGTTGTGATTGGCTAGAGCAACTGGTTTGGTTTTGGTTTTATAACACTCAACTGAAAATTGCTAAATAAATACCAACAATGAAGGATGGGCAGTACGTACCAGTAAATATACAAATGTCTTATCAACGCTATTAGGGCGGCCAAGAGCAGCACGCCACAGCCAATGTAAATCACGAGAGTTAGCACCAGTTCCTAGAAAATAAATAACAAAATGAAAAGATAACAAACAGCGAATGAATTCAAAGCAGCTCGAACTGAGCGTGAACGTGAACTTCCGTCCCGCTTCAGGCCCAGTTAAAATGTTACACGAGACAATTTTTCTTGCAACTTGCAACGCAACGATGACGAATAAAAAACCTTTCAAGTTGCAGAGGGGGTGTCACACGCAAGCAACTTGTCTCGCAACATTGCGAAAAGTAGAGGGTCGTTCTACTTTTCTTGCAACCCGCAACGCAACAATTGCAGTTGCAAAATGGGGTGTTACACGTGAATTTTTTCTTGCAACTTGCAACGCAACGTTTGTTGCGTTGCAAGTTGCAAGAAAAATTGCTTCGTGTAACATGGCCTTTAGATTACCTTGTCATACACAGAAAGAGAAGCAAAGCTGGTAAGATGATCACACTCGCACACTGTTCCGTTACTCGCACTGGACACCAAACGACAGCCTTCTGATGACCAACTACCACCGAGTTCCTTGGATCTGCAACAATTGCAAGATTAAAACTCATGTTTCGATGTATTTGGAGGATTTTATCAGAAAAGCCAAAGTTGACAACTTACTTCTCAAAGTCCCAATACACGCATTTGGTAACCGTTTCTTTTTCTGCTGGCTAAAACGGAAGCACAAATGGGGATGGCTAGTTATTGCTAAGATACACACTTTATTTGTTACTTTTTTTGTTACAGTATCTACCGATGGCATGCATACCTTTTGATTGGTCAAAGTTATTCTCACAGGAGGGTCCAGTTTTCCATCAGACGGAGTGGGAGATAGCGAACTGGACACTATCGGAGAACTCACATCAAACCTGTAACAAAAATGTCAAAACTGCTTGGCTCCTTCGACTTCACGTATTAGGATTCGCAAGTTTGAATCACGATTATTAAAAGACGGCTGAACTCACTGAATGCAAGGCTTACTTTTTTATCCCCTCTCCTCTCTTAGGCATTAGGTCACCCAGGTCTTTGAAGAAAAAACTAGTTATTTTCACGATTGTCCCATCTGAAAACAATAAAATGTTTTGAGGATGTAAAGTATAATAATAATAATAATAATAATAATAATAATAATAATAATAATAATAATAATAATAATAATAATAATAATAATAATAATAATAATATGCTATCGCCCAGGATACCGCGACTCTCCCGGGACTTTGATTTTAATGAAGGAGATGATGGTGATGGTGGTGATGATTATGGTGATGGTGATGGTGAAAAAAAAAATACGCCCAACAGCACGCACGCTTTGCGAATTTACAAGATACCCACTTTGGAGTTGAGATTTGACTGAAAATGATGAGATGAACACGGATAACAGGCTCAGACTGGTTTTGCGTCGGAAAAATGCTTCATGGCATAGCCACGACGACGCAGAATCCAATGCCAAGCAGCTTTGTTACCCTGCGAGAAAACTTCCATTTTAACGTAGCATAACTTTATAGACAACTTTCCCAAATCGGGATACACGACCTACACCTTTTCTTCAACTGCTTTTTTCTGATTAGTAACTTTAACATTCTCTGGAATATGCTCTCGCCAATTCTATCCGCGCGAATGGTGCTTCTGTGCTTAGTCTGTCTCTCTCTCGGTCCTTTT
>JAEMWC010001400.1:0-2500 GCA_016490735.1 Pachyseris speciosa | reverse complement strand
GTGGAGGCTCTTGCGGGGGAATACATTTACATATGAGAAGATACCCCGTTCTTAAGCCTCGTGTAAACGCTAGTTCCAGCTTAGTTTCCTAAGAAGGTACATTCCGTAGCCAGTAATTTTATGGGGGTGGGGTGGGAGCCCGAGAAGATAGAGGTGAGGGAGGGGAGGGAGGAAAGCGGGAGTTCTAAAAGGACGGGAGGCAGAAGAGTCTTAACAGTACCTAATTTATCATCGACGGGAGCAACACAAAGCACGGGAGGCGGGGAAAAGGGTACGGGAAGCGGGGCGATAGGGTACGGAAAACGAGAGGTTTTGATCCCCCTGTCCCCTCTCACGCATCATTAGTTAGGTTACCATCCACCAAAGAAGGCCCCAAGATACCTGGCACTTTAATTAATTTCAAAGTTTTGGTTTAATTCGCCTTTAAACTTCACTCAATTTATAAAACTTATTAAGTCCTCTTATCGGTTTATGATTCAGAGCGTTTAGAGGGACTGTTGTCAGCATTTGCATTTCAAACTGTAATATCTTCAACAGTTTTTAAATATTTTCACAAATAAATTCTTGCCTTTAGCACTGTTTTGAGTATTTCTCGTAATTTACTTCAGACAAACAAAGAAGCACTGGTGACAGTAACCAGTGCAATGTGACCCTGTAGAAGACACCTGGCATTATAAATTAAGAGTTTCACTTTGGCCGTCTGAGAGAATCGAAAAACACTGCATTTATCTGTACCTTTGCATTCCAGTGTTCCATCTCCTTCAAAGCCTTTCTTGCATCTACATGAAAATGAGCCAGGCGTATTGACGCAGTTGGCGTTTTGGTGGCAGCGAGATCCCTCTTCACATTCGTTTTTGTCTAAAGAATTTAAAACACACACACAAAGTTATCGAAGGTAAAATGCGGTCCGAAACAACAAACACAATACAGGAGTAGGCTGGTGAATAATCACCAAAAGGTCTGGCTGCAAGAGATTGCTTACTATTGTTCTAGATCAGGGCTGTTTACTAGCGTGGATAAAAAAAATCCTGGCCTTTCGTTGACCAGAAACCAGTTTTCACTTACTCTTATAAATCCAGCAATAAAGCCAGCGATGAACCTACTGAAACAAATCAATTCCTTCGCGAATAAAATTTGAAAGGACATCAGTACCTAGAAAGTACTAGAAAACTCTTTCGCAAGCCTCCTAGCAAGTCCAAAGTGAACTTCTCTCACTTTTCATCAACTTTGATGGCTAAATTGATTAAATCCACCCTGGTATTTTCGCCTTACCTCGACAAGTTGGACCAGGGGTACCCCACTGAGTGTCTTTTCCACACGTGCCACTTGAAATCTTTCGATCTGCAAGCTCGTATCCCGTCGAACACTGCAGCCATACAGTTTCACCGATTCCGTAGTATGATTTTTGTGGTGACCATTTTCCATTTGCTTGTAAGCTTGGCGGCATACAAACCGCTATAAACAACGGAACAAAATCAACAACAGGCTAATAAAGATGTATGCTGTCAATAGAAATAATGGAAACGCAACGAAACATTCCAAACACGAATCTAAAACAAATAAAGCCGGAGAGTAAGCAACAGGTGCAATACGCAGGAAAAAACATAACGGTATAAAGGGCGGGAAAACACTGAGACGAGACTTGCCAAGAGGCAATTGATACCAAGCGCGAGCAAGCCCGCCTAAACTCTATCACGTTTGGTTTTTCACGTAAATAACTTCTGATAAGTTTGAACTGTTTGAAAGAGGGTACAGCCTCGATGACTAAATTATTATAAATTATATATGATTGTTCCAGACGGCTTTCAATGATCAAATGGCATATTCGATACCAACTTCTCTATTAACGAAGCGTCATTATTGAAAAAAAATTGCTAGGAGTCAAAAACAAGTGAGGTTCAATTGAAATTAAACCGTCTACAATCTGTGACTTGCAAGTACTTGTATTAACAGGAAATCAGATCAGAAATAAACCACAGTCAATTTCTAAGGACTGAAGAAGTGCAAACTTTCCATTGCTTCAACGAGGACAAGACCTAAAATCGAAAATAAAATGATACTTTCAGAACTTGAGAAAGATCAGAATTGCAGTGATGAGACTTACCAACGCAACTGAATCCATCTCCAGCGTAACCACTGCTGCACTGACATTTGTACGAGCCCACGGTGTTCAAGCAGCGGGCTTTTTCGTGACAGCTTCGAAGATTTGTGCTATTTTTGTTGGTTGAACTCGAAGCGAGGATCGAACACTCGTCAATATCTGGCCAAGATGTAAGAAAAAATACCATCAGGCTGTTTTGTGGTCCAAAGGTAAAAGTTCGTATGCATGTGTCCTATTTCCTTGCTGCTCCAGAGTAAAAATACTAGGAAAATGGGAGACATTCCTGCACGTGTCCCTGTTGTTTGCAGCCGAAGTTAGATTAACATGGTGGTAACCAGCTCGAGAAAGCCAATGGCAACTCTGGCTACTGCGCGCATACCTTCTTTAGTTGTTCCTTGA
>JAEMWC010001399.1:102500-170530 GCA_016490735.1 Pachyseris speciosa | reverse complement strand
CGTGTCCATCATATCGTGAACAAAGCCAAATCCACGTACTTTCTTCCATTTTTCAAAGGTTTATCCGTCATGTGCCCCAGCCCATCTTCGATGTCTTCAGATGATGATCGGCAACATTTTGGATTGATTCTAGCGCGTAGTAATGCACGTGCCCATAGTTGAAGAGCGAAGGAATTTTTGAGACGGAAAAACACGCCAGCCAGTCGACGGAATACACGGAATGAATATCGATCCAGAATTTGTCTTTACATCAGAATTTTCTTGAAGAACTTTGGCAGCAAACCATTTTCCATGATCGATTGCCGGATCAAGGGTGTGATAATTCCCGCTCTTCACACAGTCTCTCACTCGCTGTACAAGATCTTCTCGTTTACCGCTTAATTTTAAGCCCTTGCATTTCAACCACCGTTTTAGCTGGTCTACAGTGTAATCGTCTGGTTCTCTTTCAAATGGAGCCAGGAACGCCGTCCTCTTCGGTCAGAACTGTAAGGGAATGAAGCGAACTACTCGCCATTTCCTTTGCAGCTCTCAAAGAAGTGGAGTTTGTTTGTCTGAGTCACGCGGGGGGTCTAAAATTTCATGACGTGATTAGTATAAAGCGCTATTGCTCCGACGGACCACAGATATTTTCTTCCCAATTGACAGAAGCCCATTTTCGAAAGCAGGGAGCTAAAGACATGCACCACTGAGTTGGGAAACTTTGCCGAACTTCACTATGACGATGACGATTTTTCGTTATCAGAGTACCTTTCAAAGAATGGCCTTTCTGTGTCCCGTGTTAGGTTCTACCTTTTGACAACAAAGAACAGTAACCCTGAAATACAAGATGAGGAAACTGATGATTCACCATGCTCCCTTAGTTAAAAAAGCGAGAGCTGTTCCTCAGGAGTTAGCAGAGTGAGTCACAGCCTACACCGCATCACAAGATGTCAAGCAACCGCCGAAGGCTACCCGGAGCAGGATGTTCTTTACTGATTCCAGCAGAAGTAGATGTATGCTGACTTTAGTCGTATCGTCACTTCAGTATACAGTGACCTATTTAGTGCCATCATACACAGTGGATATAGGGGAGTGTTGCCGTCACCGTTCAGAGGCCTTTCTTAATATGGAAGAGGATAAATATCATCCCTGTGACGATGAGTTCACCATAACATCTTTGACGATTGGTGGAAAGGTCCACAACCAGTTGTGGAAGGAAACAGTGACGCTATTGCTATCAAGAGTTTTATGTACCCAAAAGCAGAGGAAACCCCAGTAGATCCTGTTATACTGCATGGCCCTGACGAGGTTCATGGGTATGAGAATGATGAGTTCTTCATTGGGGTCGTGACCAATTTCCACAACGAGTTGGGCGTAACGTATGAATGGTGGTTTAAATGATAATATCCTCATACATGGAGTAACGCATGCCCAGGTCAGAATCAAAGAGCCTGGAGTATACTCCACACCAAGCATGCAGACAGTTTGTTCTCCCACTATAGTTCCTAACTGTATGAAAATTGAGACTTAAGCGCACATATATTGTTGTTGTCACACATGCGACAAAACAACATAATAGCAATCGGTAACGTCAATGCCCTCTTCGCAAAAACACTTACACACAACTTATGTCGATGACTCATCCCTAATGAGATGACCAAAGTGAGCATACATAGTGACATAAACAGTGACTTAAGGCAATAGCTAATCCTTGCTTTATGATGTTAATGTGAACCAGGCTTTCCAGAATTACTTAGCCATTTCATTCATAGCGGAGCTCCAGCGGCCCGAAGGGCCGCCAAGCGGAGCACCATACTTATAGAAACCCGTCAACTGCTTTTCTCATGGTAAAAATGGCTAGCGGTATTGCTCGTGGGCGCGCACGACGACGACAACGTTGCCCAATAATTAATAATATCCTAATAATAATCATTAATAATCCAACATGGCGGCCATACCCCAGCTGATCACCTAGTTTACAGCGTACATCTCTGATATGGGGCATCCGTGTCATGGGCAATTGACAGCTGTTAAAACAAGGTTTCCGCTGACCAGTATCACGTGACTTTATGGGCTCAAGTTTATAACTCATTGAGGTCAGCTGTTTTTTGAAGTTGACCGCTGACCAGGTAATGGTTTTCGATTGAATCGCAGGCTCAAGTCAGGTTAACTTAACCAAAACGAGACACCCAAGCCAAAACGAGGCTTCATTTTTCGCGAGCTTTCCGCGGCATTCAGTTGGTTTCTTCATTTTGAGCAAAAAACTTCTTTTTTGAGCAAAACAGCTTCATCTCCTTCGAAGTTCTGTCTAAAGGCATTAAAATCAAGAACTACTTAAAAGATACTCCGGAAGGTGAATTTTCAACTGATAAAATAAAATATTTTTCTCAGGAAATTCTTAAATTTTGGATCCACTTGTATGGTGCCCGGATTGTGTGGTTGAAAAAACAAAATGAATTAACGCTTCAAGGGCTTGTTCGCTTTACCGCGGCATCTTGGTGGAAGATTCTTTCTTTGGAAACCGTTTGCTATTTTTGTAGATGCGTGTTTTTACTAAAGTGGATCGATGCGTATTTTCAAGTGGTAGAAAGCTCGACAACATGGGTAACTTAAATAAATTGAAGCTTAGCATTTGGTTTGTCGTTACTTTTGTTCAGGAAGGAAACTTGTATTTTGTCTCGACTGGATATAACAATCTGCTCGTTTTGGACAAAGAAGTAGCTAGTCGAATTGTTTGTTTGTTGTTTTGCAAGCGAACGAGTGTTTTTCCCCCGCTTGGCTGACTGTACACGTTTTTCGACGTCTGTGTTTCTGAAATAAACGTTTGCCCTTATGTTATTAACAAGTAATCGCAATGAGTCCTCGTTAAGTATCACTTATGTTTTGCGCGACGAGGGCAATTTCAGCAAAATTTCTGAAAACGCAAGTGATATTAATCCTTAATTTTACTCGGCCCCATGCGATTACCTATCCAAACTATCAGGATTGTTTTCCTTTTTCTCTTTTCTACGACATTTAAGCTTATGTCTAAGCTTAACTTACTACGAAATATGTTTGTTAATCCTCGGCTAAAAGATCAAACATTTTCATCCAGCATCGTGTTCGTCACACATAACGCGTACGTTTGGTGGCTAAACGCAAAACAATGTTTGACCAAACACCGGACCAAGTGAGTCCAAACAATGATTTTTGCGTATTATCGCTGAAATTTTCGCCGTTATGTGGTTCATTTGGTTGCTTTTTACCGTTTGTGCATGATTTGTTTGTTGGGGTGGTTAAACGATCAAAAATTGTTCGTAATGCGAAATTTTGGATGAACATGTACATGTTTTTCGACGTCTGTGATCAAACTTGGAAAGCCATTTAATGCACTATTGAGAGAGGTGGCTAAACCTTCAAACATCCTTGTCCAAAGACGTTGGATGAAAATATTTGACCGTTCTTTGATTGCTCAACTTGTTTTCGAACAAACACACGTGTCGACTGTATTGTCTTCTTGTAATGTTTTGAGGTTTTTGAACCGCAGTCAATTCCTGTTGACTGCTCTAAAGATAAAATATTGCCTCAAGGAAAGCTATGCGGTGTTGCTCAATACCAGTAAAATAATAATAATCGTGGAGTTCCGCTTTTAGGCTTGGCTAAATCTATATGTTAAGGCGGTTGGACATGGTGTAGCTCGAGTACAAAATCGAGACCCCTTTATGTAATTCCGAGGGTGGAGGACAAAACAACACGTTTTAAATGTAAAACATCTTATGGCTTTGTCCTCCAGATTGGGGTGACATGTCCAAATCTCAACTGTTCTAGACGTTCCGTGATTGTGATAAAGAGTTGTAGACCTTCTTCGGTGCTTCCTGGTACACTGTGGCCGGGAACAAGATACTCCATAAGTTCCTCGAATTCCAAGGAGTAATCCCTGCATTCCATACCATACATATTTCTACAAGTTGTAACATCTTCTTGGTCGACAGGCACAATGTAATTTTTGGTGGAATATACTTCAGGTAAGAAAAACAGCACGTCTGGCCTTCCTCCGAGCACATCTGCATTTTTATGTTCCACAACTGGTCAACAGAACTGAGCTCTTTTCATAAAACTGGCATGAAACAAAACTTTAAACTTTCCTTGTGTAACGGGTCAACATCTACAAACACACCAGAATCTCTTAAATCCTTAAAGAAGTTCATCCACCAGCCTCCTCCGCCTCGCCGTAGCTTAGACCAATAGGCCTCTATTCTTTGGTTAGCACTACTTTTCCCTTGGACAACGCTCTTTTCGCCGGTCAAATCGTCGCTGCTTTTTTCTCTCAGTAATTTTTGCATTACCGAAACCCACACATTTTCTGTTCCCTTGTCAGTACGCACCATTCTTGGTACACCACCTAACTGTTGCACTGTACTAAGAAAAAAGTCCACGATACGATGAGGAATGTTGTTGGTTGAACCGACTTCTAGCCAAAGGACACCGCGGGAAAAACCATCGACGCAACCATGCACGGAAAACCCGTAGGGCTTTGGTTTATTCCAGCCATCCAAATGCCAAACAAAGTTTGGACCAGGGGTTCGATGTTTACGCTGTTGAAGACGTTGTGCACGGCGAGTTCTGACTCCCTCTGGGTCGATCACTTGCGGTTCTCTCATGACAGTTTCACGTCGCACAACTAAGTTGTGCCTTAGCCTTAAACGTCTTGTCATTTTACGATAACCCACAAAAGATCCCACTCATCCCTCCATTTCATCAAGAATAGCCGATACAATGTTTTCAAGGTTTGACTCATTTCGACAGTTCGCTCTGTGTAATCCTAATCCTCTGAGCCAACGCTTAAGAGTTCGCATACCCCTGGCAACACCATGAATGATTGCAAGAAAAGCCAAAATTTCTAAGTTACTGCATCCCTGCATGAAATAATGGCCTATAATTTCTTGAAGTTGACGATGATCATTGCTTGCAGCTCTTAAAGCCGGAGTGTAAGGTGGAAGTACGCAGTCGCTAACTTCGCATAAGATGCAGATATCAGAAATGATCATTTCAACTCTGAACAAAAAAAGAACTATTTCTAAAAATGTAATAAGCGATTAAAAACAGTACCGACCAAAGATACTGCACCATAAGAGTGTAATTCATTTAAAAAATTTAACGACCAAACTAGGAAACGTTTGTGTCACAAACTATGACGTTCTTCGATGAAAGTAGTTCTTCATGCGTCAATACACTCCTTTACCTTTTCAGCAGCGAATAGTTTCTCTCCATTTCACCTACTTTTGGAAAACTAGGTACCTGTCGAGTACTATTTTACAGCAAGAAGTTCGTGGCTGTAAGTCTGATGTCTTAAGTCTGCAGTCTTGAGTCTGAAGTTGGAAGTCGGAGGTCGGAACTCGAAAATGACCTCTATTCTCTTGCGCGTGGCCTTTCATTTGACCTAGACACGTTTGGTTACAAAAATTATTATTTACAATGACATCAAATTAAAAAATAGCCATAACAACAGCTTTTAGCCAGTTTCATAAGTCGGAAGTTGTCTCGATCATATTTTTCGCCCAAAACAAATGTGTTGCATGTCTAAATATGGGGGTTTTGGTAGAAAAGCTTTGCTGGTTACCTCGTTTATGTTGATTCAGTGTAGCGATTGTGACATTGTATGTTGTGTCAAACATAAGAAACAACATAAGATAAACAACACACAATACTCATCATGCGACGGGGGATTCAATTCAGTGCTGAATATTCCAATCCTTTGCTCAAACGAAATAGTTGCTTTTGGTCTTTGTCTAAAGCGCCTGAGGATAGGAAATGTCAGGAGCCATTGAAAGGTCTTATTTCCTTGCTTACGGTCGTGCGAAATTTATTTCCAAACACTCGGTGGCCATGAGTAGTTTTGTTATATTAACATATGCTTTTGGCGTTTTCCAACCCTGCCCTTCAGTGCTAGTGGCATCGAATAACTTTTTTTTTAATTATTAAGACATTGATTTCATTCCTCCTGCTACATTCTTCCTTCGGGTGACAAGAAAAATCGTCGATAGGAAAAGCAATTTCATCATCGCTTTTAAGATATCACCGTGCAATTTTCGTCGATTTCTATCTTCAGTTCACGCAGCTTCTGTACTTAATCGTATTAGCTTTCCACTTTCCAATTCCACAAAGGTATGTTCAAGAGGATCGGACGAAAACTCATCCGCTTTACAATCTTCACATCCTCTGATCGACGCCATTCATATTCATTTCATGATACATAAACAGTCGAGCAAGAATCTACGCATTCTACTACCCCCTGAAATTTGCAAACCTTGAGCAAAGAGGATTGCGGGGACAAATACAATACCTTAACAGTGGAGGGACAGAAGAAATGTTTCATCCAAGTTTAATGAATGAATTAATCAGAATCGAGTGAGTGAGTGAGTGAGTGTGAGTGACATTGGATGCCTCCTATACCTCATGGCATGACTACGTCATCCATGAGCTAAAAACGATATTAAAAAACTTCTGTCGCTTCTTCGTTTCTGCGCAAAATCAAAAAGTTCAAAATACGCCTAGACGCTTGCTCGTGCCCACCAAAAACAATAAAAAATCGAGCGACTTAGGAAAGCTCGTATTCAACAATGAAGAGCATTCCAGGGCCAATATTTTGCTAGTTAATAGACATTTCGTTGATCTGTCATAAACATTTAAAACGATCTAATATTTGTCATTTTAAGTCCATATATTATACTGTTGACCGTAATGGCCTTCGAGTGTTTTAGGTCAAGACAAAATTAGGGTCAACTTCAGAGGCCTATAAAAGGACCAAATACATATATTTTTGAACGATACTACAAGTCAAGTTTAAGCTTTATCCTTCTACTTTGTTGCCTCAAAGTGTCTATTTTGGCCCGCTAAAAGCGATGCGTGGACAGTAAAAACTATCCAGGCTAGTTTCCACCACTTCCGAACGTGCCTCGCCAAATTGCTATCACCCAAAACACTGAAAACACAACGGTTGACGTTCGTTATTTTCAAAATTGGTTGAAAATCGGACAATTTTCTATTCACTATAACAATTTATTTCTGTATCCTAAATTTAGTGCCTCTTAGTAACATTTTGTCATCTTGATTAGTACAAAATTGTACAAATATAAAACTCTGACCACACCAAAGCCGATCACCTACCAGTTCAGGACACTTTATAATTTAAAACAAAAGTGCTTTGCCTGACAACATTGCTCTCTTGTTGTTCTAAGGAGCCCAAGTCCATTGTTTCCGAGTGGGACGTTGAGTAAATCGCTCTCGTTTTTAAACTTTTTAGTAAATGCAGGACGTGACATGCACTGTGACATCACGTCGATAATCATCACACAAACGGATAGCGCAACAGTCATCCCGTGAAATAGCTTTTGCGTCATTTCTAGCAAACTTTCAATGTTTCCTGGATTTTCTTTGAAGGGACATCAGATAATCTTTTGAACTAATTTTTTCTAACAAATGTTACAGTAATGTCAACTTGTGGCTATTCGTCTTTGCTGAAAGAGGATTCAACACCTTGCGGATCAAACTGGAAAAACCCTGAAGATTTCCAATGCGACAAGGATGTGTCGTCTTATCTTAAATCATGCAAAGTAGTTGACGACAGAGTTGACAACGAATTTCACTTGTTGCTCGCAAGGGCAGGTACAGTAGTTATCTTCCAATTAACTTTCAAACGACACTGCACAAGTATTTTACGCCCAATATTTTGTGGTACTTTTCCATTGGCTAGGTTTATTTAAAATTTCGCATTTATCTCGCATGTATTAATGACATTGTGTCCGCGACATCGTGAGACACTCGGGATTGGCTGGAGGAGTAGAAAGCTTCGATGTTGTGTGCAAGGTGAAATAGCAGCGCACAGCAAAGAGTCGGCTTTCGTCTCACTAGAAGGGAAAACATTTCTTCCAATTGCAACACCTAAGTACATGATAATTGCCACGTACTGCGCCCTTTGTACATTATCGCCATCCTCGTCGTCATCATCATCATCATCATCATCATCGTTATTTGGATTTATGCAGGAAGGGCCGGTGCGCGATTAACCGAGCGTGCACGAAAAAGTCATTCGAGAGAAGACGCAACCCGAGGGAATAAGATTGGCGAGAGTGAACGCAAACAGGAAATTTACTCCCCTACGCGTCGCGGGCCCTCACTACAAGCAAATTTTGCGCCCGTTCCCGTCATTACTGCCCCTGAGAGAAAAGGAGAGATTATTCGTAGTCTAGAGTTCATTCTTTGAGTGTCACCTTTAGTGATATTAAGTTGGCCACTATCCCCCTCCTTTTCAACCTATTCCTTAACACCGCCCAATGTGGTTTATTTAAACGTCTTTCGATACAGTAGGTGTTATATTGACACTTTTTTTAGCAATTTGTAAACGATGCAAAGAACACTTGGCTGACCTCATGACTGATTTCGCTGTGGAAATGTCAATTCCGTGGTTAGAGGAAGCTCCACCCGTTGCAGTTGTTCCAGAGATTGTTTCCTCTTGCGAAACACAGAGTTCTAGTTGTGATGGTAGTGAACAAGAGGGAGAAGAACCGGTATATCTTCTAAATTACGATCATTTTTCAAATGCAATTTTTTTTCTGTTTAAGTCGAGATGCCTCAATTGTCGAATATCCTGTGTAATTAAAACTCATTAAAGGAACCCCTTAAAGGCAAAAATTGTAGCACAAATCTCAGTTAAGGCCAATTTGCTAATCGAAAACAGCACTAGGTACAAGAAGGCAATTTAACCCCTAAGACGTACGGATCCCAGTTTTACATGTAGAACTCGAGCGCACTCAAGAACGATATGTTAAGCGATCAGCTGAAATAGTCAAATCTGTTTTGTTAGTGGTATATCCTGGTAACTCTGGGCATTTGTGGAAAGAGTTAAAAGTTTCCTCAATGGATATGATTATGGTTCAGATTCCGTCCAACTTTTTAGTGACAAAAGCTATCTAGAAGCCTTGGCCGAAGCATATAAGAATGTAACAAGCTGGGACACACGCAAGCAAGTCATATCGATCATGGCCGGAGTGGCGAGTTATAAAGCAATCTCCCAGCACATACCTGGGCCAACACAATACAGGTATACAGATACACTATTGCTAATCTTCACCGCCTGCAGTATGGCTGAGATGCTCCAGTTCCAGTTCGCGACACTCCACGACTAAAGTTAGACAAAAGACAGTTAGATCACTTCTTCGCCTTCATCATCACCCCACATTTAGTACAAGACCTTCTATATGAGACAAAGGCCTGAAACTATCATCTTGTCGCGCCATTAACGTCCCCAATGTCATAAGAACAATGATTCCACTGCGAATTACAAAGCAGTACATGCAGTATTGTCAGTGCGCACCTCTCTTCAAGGTTGAGATTATTTTGCTCTCGAGGGCGCAAAGGCATTTGACGACGTATCAGAGCTTATTAATCAAGCAGTTTATACTGGAAACGCCGGGAAGATCTTACAGGAAGCTCTCAAGGCTGGAAAGCTGTACCTTAAAGGCGACTACAAGATATGTCAATTGTAAGCTATTATAAAATACATAAAAAGCAAGACAAGGAGGAAAAACACCCCAAACGCAACTGTCACCCTCCGGTTAAGACAAAACAGTTACTTGAATTTGTCACTAACTACTAACTTATATAAAGGAACTTGGCTAAGTGATATGATGCGCAATGGCTGTCAAGTTGTTTAGATCTAGAATTCTTTATGATATTGTTCTGAGTGAAACAGAAATTTGGATGACGTCACGACACTCATTCAGAGTTATCGGTATTAGGACTGTAAACGACTTTCATCGTCTTCTCGTACGTGATGTCAAAAGCATAAACAAAATTGGTTTCCATTTTGGAAATAATAGTTGTAGAAACAATGACAAAAAATTATAAGTTTTGTCATAAGACATTTAGCTACCAGAAATCCTTTAGAACCCAGTCTAAAAACAAACTGGAAAGTTTCATACTGAGTTACTTGGTTTTCGTAACGTGAAATTCAACGCTAAAAAAATATAATTTTCAAAATTGTTAATGAGTGTATTATTATGAAAGGTGTTCGTCATCGTGGTTTCAAATGATAGCTGAGTTAATCTTTTGTCTCACGATTAAGTCACAAAAATGTGGTTCGCGAGGTTTCGACCGCTATACTGCTGGTCTTCATCAGGCGATGGTGTCGACTGGCGGCGTGTGAGTATAAGAAGCACCGTGGCTGGTGGTGATTGGTGCGCTTCTATCCTCGCTTAGGTTGTTGTTGATTGGAGGATTTCGATCCTTGTCGTTCAGACTAGAAATTGTTCCCTCCGCGGTCCGCTTTGGTACTGATCGGCTGTTGGTTGATCGTGGCCATCCACGCTTCAGGTATTTCAATTCCACTGTCCCTGTTGATGTTGTTAGGGTGAAGTCTTATGTGAATAGCCTCTTTAACCCTATGGGTGTACCAATGTGGGTCTCGGTCAATAAATTTAACTTCGTCCCAGAGCGGATAATGTCCGGTCGCGTTGCTATGTTCTAAAACGTAGAGGATTGGGTTCGAGCAAGCCGTATGTCTCTATCGTGTTCCTTAATCCGTTCATGCATAGATCTTTCCGTCTCTCCAATATAAACCTTACCACATTCGCAGGGAATCTTGTAGACTACTCCGTCTTGTTTTACTGGATCGACTATGCCCTTAGGCCGGACTAGGTGTGATCTAAGAGTTGTGTCAGATCTGAAAACAGTCCGTATGCCTTGCTGTTGTAGGCAACGGCGAAGAGCCTCCGATGTGCCTTTGACGTATGGCACAACCACAATAGATTTAATTTCGGGTTCAGGTTCTTTAGTGATTGATCGTCCCTTGGTTTTTGTAATATTTTTTACAAACGAAAACGGATAACCGTTGGAAACAAGGACCGATGAGAGGTATTTCTTTTCATGAGAGATAGCTGATGGTTTTGTTATAGTGTGTTTAGATCGATCGTACAGGCACTTGAAAATACCGCGTTTTACAGATTGCGGGTGGTGTGAACCATACGCTAGGTACTGGTCAGTGTGTGTAGGCTTTCTGTAAACACTGGTAGAGAGGTATCCATTCAAATCCTTGATGATCAAAGTATCAAGGAAGGTAATTGAGCTGTCATTCTCAGTTTCCATTGTGAAACGGATCGTCGGCTGTTGACTATTGAGGTGTTGTAAGAACGAGTCAACTTTGTCTCGATTTAAGATGGTAAAGGTGTCATCCACAAAGCGTTTCCAGATCTTAGGTGTACAGGGCGTCGATGTCAAACCTTGCTCGTCAAAACCCTCCATGTAGAGATTAGCTATCACTGCGGATAACGGGCTACCCATGGCGGCTGCTCCTTCTTGCTGTTCGTAAATCAGTCTATCATACTGGAAGTATGTGGATCTTGGAACGATACTCAAGAGGTCTGCAATCTGCGTAGATGTTAGAGTCGTGCGGTTGGCAAGGCACGAGTCAGCTTCTAGTTTTCGCAGTGCAGTCTGTACTCCGCCTTCGACTGGAAATGATAGCTAATCTCTGCATGGAGAGTTTTGAGGAGCAAGTTTTGACATCGACGCCCCGTACATCTAATATCTGGAAACGCTATGTGGATGACACCTTTACCATCTCTTTACCAAATCGAGACAAAGTTGACTCGTTCTTACAACACCTCAATAGTCAACAGCCGACGATCCGTTTCCAAACTTGAAAAGTTCGGACGGAATTTTTCAAGTTGGTGAGCTACATTCAGAATAGTGTCGACCGTCGAAAGCGGTGTTTGAGCACTCAGCGAGAAAATGATCGTTCAGCGTCCTCAAGAGAACAAAGCAAAGGGAGTCAAAATGCATAACGCATCTACAATGTGGAAAAAACGCTTTCAAGGCTTGAATTCATGAGAAATTCCACGTGCACAGTAGTTTAACTGGTGTACTCGATCGAAGTGTATTAGCCGGTGAAGTTAAGAGGCAGTCCCGCTAAAAGCGGTCCTCTCGACTTGACGACCAAAAAAAGTTTTCCTTTATTTTTTGACCATGAAAAGGGTTTGGTACACATGTTTAAAAAATGCTATAATTATTTTCCAATTCTTTATTTTTGCACCGCAACAGGCCCAAATTGAATTTTGGCTCACCTGCCCGAACTGATAGCGATCGAAAGTGTAAATTTCACAGATTTTGTCAAGCGCGCTCTAACTGCAAAAATCTAGCTCACTGAATTCTATTTTGCTACAAGTTACAAGGTGTATTCATTTAGTTCACAGACAAAATGTAGAAACTTACAAGAAAATCTTACGCATTCCAGCGTGATTAGAAGACACCCTTCTCTTGAGCCTTAATTTGCATATCGAAAACTAACCAAATGAAAGGAAATAAATCTCAAAAGTTTGGTCTAGATCGTGATAAAAAACCACAACAGAGCAAAGTCTATACTCCAATGAACTGGTATATTGCTTCAAACCGGCGGGTATTACCTTAGCTTCCACACATCACGAGCTCAAAATTGACGAAAATCCATGTGTTTACATAATTATCGTTGGTGTGAAATGCATTTGCATAATTCTAAAAATTGGCCTACAGGCCTAATGCCTACAAATTTGCTGTACTTAAGTCTTCAGTCTTAAGTCTGGTTATGTCGGTTATCATGTGAGAATCGTAGATCTGTATTTATTTTGTGGCCTGAAGGCTACAATTCAATAAATTAGCATGACTTTTGCCAAAAACTCAAGAAACAGAAACAAAAGGATCTGATGCATGGTTGAGGTCTTTTCTTTGGGTTTCAGGCTTACAATGTAAGTCATAAACTAATTTTCCAATTTCAGGTCTTCAAATTACAAAATAACTGCAGACTTTTGTTCCTGACACAATAGCCAGTCTGTAAGCTGAAGGAGAGCGATTTTAAGGTCAAATCACCACTTATGCCTTTTTTGCAATGAGCTCTTCAATAAATTATTTTTTGCACCATATGTATGTGTGCATGTGACGTGGAAGGGAAGGATACAAACAGATTCTTTTACTGGCCTTCTAAACAATGGGTCTTAACTTCCTTTACTGATTGTATGCAATAGAAATCTTGTGTTGTAGTAAAAAGCTGCATAAGCGTAATCAGTCTTTATGGCTTGCGAGATCCACAAAGTAAACATTGGTGGTTGTAAGTAGTCTATTGAATAAATTTCGTTAATTCACGTTGTGAACCACGAGATGGAAAATATCAAATTCTAAAGTTAAAGTTTGTGCAATTTGGTAATTGTAGATATTATATGCATCTTGACCCCGGGGACACACAAACATAAAATACATTATGCTAATAATTTTGAAACAACCACATGCAAACATACACTCACGGCCTGCCCACGGAGAAAATGCTCTGAATGCTTCCAGCAAACACAAGCGACCCTATTCAATGGCACTACTTTCTGCAATTTTCTTTCCATCATTGATGGATTTCATGCGGCTACGGTCTTCAAAGTTTCCAAGCTACAAACTCAACATCGCGGACCGTTATATTAAACCAACAAGAATAACTTCGCCTGCTGTCTTGCGTTACATTGAACGTGACTATGCTAATTGATTTGGTTGTTGTGTCATGGGATGGGAGGGGAGGGAACAAAATGTGGGAGGGGACGGAACAAATAAATAAGAAAAAATTCTGTTTTTCAATACATGTATAGATAAGTATCTAATCGGTGAATAGCAAAAAGGGAATTCCTTCAATATTGTTTTAGTCCATCACACTGTCTCCAATAATATATCGAACCAGGACTCGTGATCGAACACAAACTTGATGTGGGGTAGGATTGGCCTGACCGGCAAAACTGTGCAAAGGCTGTGACACATGTTGATATGTACAGGTCAAAAATAAAAAGATCCAGTCAAATAAAACTTCCTACTAGATCTGCTTTAAAGGTAAAGAGTTTAATATCCGTAATCTGGAATTGTTAAACAGAACTTGAAAGGAGATTTGAAAAGCGGTTGGAAAAGGGTTATGTTGTATGGAGAAACGATGACAAGCGAAGAAGGTGCTGAAATTAGCCGGCTCTCACGACTGCGTGGGAAGCTAGCAGAAAATTGGAGCGCAAACTACTTACATTTTAAGCCGAAATTGGGAACGAGCTCCATTAAGGAAACGAAAATAATGGAGGGATAGGGTAGGGGGTTTCCTGCAGTTTCCTGGCACTGATTGCGGAGACCGCGATGTTAATTAGAACGGAGCGTTCAATTCTCAAGTGGAAATTTTCAGAGTGATACTCAAAGAATTAGCCTGCGTGGCGGGCGTAGAAGCTCGTAGAAAGGGGAGCGACGGGACGGGAGGGAGTTAGCGCGCGCGTCCGCTTCCTCAGTTCCATTTTCTTTTCTAGCGCCTTCCATGCAGGCTTTGCGCGGCTAGGCTCTTACCGATAGTGCTCGTAAAAAAAGCATCAAATGCTTAAAGCAGTGTTTTTTTTTTGCCAAAAAAAAAAGTGCTAAAATAATGCTAATTTTTTTAAAAAGCGCTCGTGGGTTACATAAAAATGCTCACTTTTTTCCGATTTTTTTAAACATAGAATATTACATTTTTCAGATTTTCAGTTACGTTTTTCAACAAGAACAACTTCCCGTCTTTGAATGATAGTTCTTCTCCTGGATATATCTGAATCCGATCATATATGCTTATGTTTTTTGCATCACAGTTCCCCCTAGTCTTATTTTTTCCACTGACTGATGGCAGAGTACGCTTTCGAGTCTCCAGCTATCTCTGCCTTGGCTGGCTGACTTCCATTGTTCCTCGATGACAACCTGGATGACGGCATCTTGGAACGAGAGCGATGGACTGGGTTCTAGAAGGCAACCGCTGACCTATCACACCTATTCCCCAGGCCTCCTCGGCTCCTTTGACTAAAATGAGGGCAAAATGCGGCTTTGGACGACATAAATAAAGTCAGATTGTGTCTTTTAACACAAAATTATACAAATAATCAGTCGAAAATCCAAAGTAATGCTAGCAGTGCTTTTTGGGATAAAATGTAAAAAAAAAAAAAAAAAAAATTCCCACGAAGCCAAATAATGCCAAAAAGTGCTAGCACTATCGGTAAGAGCCTATGCGCGGCCTGCCGAAGACAGGTTCAGTTGCTCCATCCAGACTATTCTGCGACGAGCTGTGTGCAGATCACTTTCATCTTAAATCCACCTATTCTATGACAGAATAGGAGTAAGGAATAGAAATAAGCACAAAAGTCCAAAAAAAATTGTACCCTTAACCCATTGGCGCCCGTGTCGGCCAAAACCAGCCACACAAGACTCCCATGCTTCCAAACATTGCAACTTTCTCAATCGCACGAATATTGCCTTAACTGTCAGTTGTGAGCACGAAATGGAATGTCCTCTAAATTTGGATATCCAATAAACGCAAGAAACGTAGCAATTTTTACCAAATATGGCCTTTTGAGTTTGGACAAGAACGAAACTGACCATTTTTAACGTCAAAGAGAAGCGACGAAAATGCCCTCTTTTGCCTTTATGTTTTTTAAAGAAATCATCGTCAAAAAGCCAAGCTTCAACCATCATAAAAAAATTCAGTGCTTGTTCTAGCTTAGAAATGACAATTTTGGTTCATATTCTTCTCCCGAGCGTAGATACAGCCTTTTGTTCCAGTGCATTCGGGCCTTCCCGTCATTTTCAACATCTCGACCGCATTGGATGCTGGGAAATAACGAGAATTTTTCACAGCACCCGCTCCTTCCCCCAATTCTTTCACATACAGCCACTCCGACCTAACGCCAAAAATTCGTCCTTGTGGTCATTATCAGCGCTATCTAATTCCAAAATATGCGGCGGTAGATCGAGAAATTCATCAATAGTCGAGTCCCAAAGGTACTAAGTGTCCGACCGGCCAGATTCCCAGTTCGTAGAGTAACAAGCCAAATTCGACAACAAAGTACATCACCTGCTTGATTCTTTCAGAAAGTGGACTCTTAGCTACCGTCACGCTTAACGATGCTCATCAGGCAGCCACTAAAGATGAAAAATGGCTGTAAAAAAGTTACCTTAGCAAAAATCGCAAGCGAACTTGGGTTGTTCTTGTAGCTCCACGTATGAAAAATAGCTACGTCAGAAAGACGTTTTCAGAAACCTTCAGCCTACAGTGCCTTAGGACAGCACCACTTTTCTATGGTTGTTTGAAATAAAGAGCCACGAAATGCTATGGATCGTTTATAGAAAAAACGTAAAAACGGCTAGGCGCCAATGGGTTAAAATATGCAATTTATTCTATATTATCCACTGAGTTGCAAAAGACAAAGGTTAGGTACTACTAAAAAAAACCTCGTGCCCACAAATTACTGTATAATCAATACAGTAGCCAAAAACAAAAAAAGCGAAAAATGCTAATTATGCCAACAAAATGAAAGCCCATAAATCTGTAAGGTGCCGGTCACTTCAGGCCACTCCTACCACAGAATTATATAGTCGCGTCATGTTAGTGTTCACTATAATAGACCTTTTTAGCTTGTAGATTTTGTTTTCTCAATGTAGACCACGTGATGTTACCCTAGAGAACTGTTTCTTTGAAATTTCGCCTTATTCACGTGCATGTGTACGCATAATTTATGAAAAGACAAAAGGCAAACCCCCTTAGGAAGATCACATGTTCTACATTGGGAAAACAAATTCTACAAGCTAAAAAGGTCTATTATTGGAAACAGTGCGATGGACTGAAATAATATTGAAGGAATTCCTTTTTTTTTTTTTGCTATTCACCGATTAGATACTTACCTATACATGTATTGAAAAACAGAATTTTTTCTTATTTATTTGTTCCGTCCCCTCCCACATTTTGTTCCCTCCCTTCCCATCCCATGACACAACAACCAAATCAATTAGCATAGTCACGTTCAATGTAACGCAAGACAGCAGGCGAAGTTATTCTTGTCGGTTTAATATAACGGTCCGCGATGTTGAGTTTGTAGCTTGGAAACTTTGAAGACCGTAGCCGCATGAAATCCGTCAATGATGGAAAGAAAATTGCAGAAAGTAGTGCCATTGAATAGGGTCGCTTGTGTTTGCTGGAAGCATTCAGAGCATTTTCTCCGTGGGCAGGCCGTGAGTGTATGTTTGCATGTGGTTGTTTCAAAATTATTAGCATAATGTATTTTATGTTTGTGTGTCCCCTCAAGATGTATATAATATCTACAATAACCAAATTGCACAACTTTAACTTTAGAATTTGATATTTTCCATCTCGTGGTTCACAACGTGAATTAACGAAATTTATTCAATAGACTACTTACAACCACCAATGTTTACTTTGTGGATCTCGCAAGCCATAAAGACTGATCACGTTTATCCAACGTTTTACCACAACACAAGATTTTTATTGCATACAATCATTAAAGGAAGTTAAGACCCATTGTTTAGAAGGCCAGTAAAAGAATCTGAACGGTAAACAAATATGTTTTCGCCGATTTTTAGAATTATGCAAATGCATTTCACACCAACGATAATTATGTAAACACATGGCTTTTCGTCAATTTTGAGCTCGTGGTGTGTGGAAGCTAAGGTGATACACGCCGGTTTGAAGCAATATACCAGTTCATTGGAGTATAGACTTTGCTCTGATGTGGTTTTTTATCACGATTTAGACCAAACTTTTGAGATTTATTTCCTTTCATTTGGTTAGTTTTCGATATGCAAATTAAGGCTCAAGAGAAGGGTATCTTCTAATCACGCTGGAATGCGTAAGATTTTCTTGTAAGTTTCTACATTTTGTCTGTGAACTAACTGAATACACCTTGTAACTTGTAGCAAAATAGAATTCAGTGAGCTAGATTTTTGCAGTTAGAGCGCGCTTGACAAAATCTGTGAAATTTACACTTTCGATCTCTATCAGTTCGGGCAGGTGAGCCAAAATTCAATTTGGGCCTGTTGCGGCGCAAAAATAAAGAATTGGAAAATAATTATAGCATTTTTTAAACATGTGTACCAAACCCTTTTCATGGTCAAAAAATAAAGGAAAACTTTTTTTGGTCGCCAAGTCGAGAGGACCGCTTTTAGCGGGACTGCCTCTTAATAATGCAGCGATTCCATCTTCATGTTTCATTTGTTGTCGCTAGAGTGTCAGAGACCATCACATCATCGTTTGCTGATAAACGTTTGATATCGTCGCTTTAAAATTTGTATTTAGCGGAGTATTTTGAAGAAAAATCTGTATTTATAGTTGAGTGGCACTGCACTGGTTGTGTTTTCTTGGGTCACAAATTAACCAAGCGGTGAGTACTGAAAACACGGCATAATGTTTTCTCTCTTTAACGTCATTTGACTTCAAGGTCGTCGTTCGCAAATAAATTTACTCTCTTTCAGCTGTCAGTAAACAATCACCGCATAAGTTTTGGCTCCCTTTACATTTCTTGGATTCCAAATATTCGTTCAGATAACTGTACATTCTATAAGCCTCATAAAGACTTATTTAATGTAGACTTTTAAAGAAAGAGAGGATATCAACGCGTTCAGGAAAATCTCTCTGAGTGAGAAATGCTGCGCATGTCAATCCATGACAGTGTCCCTTTAAAGCGACAAAACGGTAACTGACTTCAGACAGAGGTGCGGCCACGGTCATGATGGGAGGTGTGATGAGTGCATCAACAATGAAAGAAATCCAGAAGCTCTTGTCAGAGGTATCCTATACCAGTGATGACGATCTTGAAGAGGCGCTTTATTTATTTCACAGGGCGCAGCGTTCTATTCAGACTTGGTTGAGGACTGTACGACATGACAAAGCAAGGCTGGACGTTTTAGACCACCTGGACCACGACACTGTGTTCATTGTTAACGACTGGGCCATGAAATTCCTTCCTCACATGTACCGAGAGTCGCAGACAGATTGGTTTGCCAAGAAAGGAATTTCATGGCACATTTTTTTTGTGTATCGGCGAGTCCTTAGTGAGCTACAGTCACAAAATTTCATTCACTTTGTACAGTCCTGCAGCCAAGACAGCTTAGCAGGCATCACAGTCATGCAGCACGTACTTCACTCGTTAGCGACGGAACACCCTGATATTGTTAAGGCTTTTTTCCGCCAAGATAACGCTGGATGTTATCATTCCTCAGCAACACTTCTTGCCTGTCATTCAATTGAAGCGTCAACAGGGATAAAAGTGGTATGCGTGGACTTCAGCGATCCGCAAGGTGGAAAGGGGGCGGCTGATAGGATAGCGGCAACAGCGAAGTCTCATATCCATATGTATGTTAACGAGGGCCGTGATATGACTACCGCTCAAAAAATGAAAAGTGCTCTGCTTTCGCATGAAGGAGTCGCAGGTGTTCGGGTAGCTGCAGTTGAGCGCCTCGAAGAGTAAGTAAGTAAGTAAGTAAGAACTTTATTAATGTTTCGAAATCGCTAGCATACAATGTATACTAACTGGGGACACCTAGCTAAAAATTAGTTATCAAGTTAATAAAATAGAAATATATGTACATATGTATATATTGAATAAACGGTGCGTCATGCATTAAAATCAATTATGAAATATATTTACATGTGTATATATTGAATAGGTAATGAGTCATGCATTATCTGAAGGTCAGTTGTTAGTTGTTACATAAAAAACAGTCTTTGCAATTATAATCCAGCAGGCTTGTAAAATTAACCTTTTTAACGCGTTTTTTAAAAGTGTCTAGTGATTCAGACGAGCGGATAGAGGACATTGTAAGTGCTGACCAAAAGAAAATTCCCGACATAAGCAAATTAAACAATTTCAGATTTATCAACTGAAAGCTTGTGGCCTGAAGAGCGTATGGCATCGGTAGTGGAAAGGAAATTGGAAATTGCTTGTTCTAATTGCCTTTGTTGGCAATATTTTCGTGGAGGTCTATGTACGTGGTACTTCTTTTTGTGACCTTAAGGTGACGTGTAAACTTAAAAAAATATACTTAGTCAAACAACGGTCGCCTCAGTCTCCTTGAGGGTTTTTCGTTGAATCGTATCTTATTTTTTAGTCCATTCTTCGCAACTTCAACGCCTGGACAATGCCAATAAATAAATTGCTGCTGTGGAGTCTTCCACAGACCTGGAGTATGTCTGGTTTGGGTGTTGGCGCGTTATGCGGGTACTGAATATATACTGCCAACACAATTTATAAAATTTGTATGGTTTTATTTATATCTTTTAACAAATCCTGGTTAAATATGGCTAACTGTTCCCTTTTCTACCGGTGGATTCAAGCCTTTGACTGCTAAATTTCAACGCGAAAAACCCGTTTCACAGGAAGCCGAAGACATTGGTGACGCTAACGTAAATTTAATGAAAGCCTTTTCCTGCCCCCAGGAAGGACGTGTTCGCGTCTTTCAGCGATTTTCTTAGCTTGAGCGGCACCTTTCATTTGAAAGGTGTTCCAAGTCCCTTGAACGACAATCGTGTTAGACCTTAAGAAAACTCAATATGCGTCACATTTAGAAGAAGGTGTGGGGAAGATGCCGACACTTCAATCTCGAGAACCACTGGAATCCGCAAACACTGTTCCTGACGTCAAAGAGGGGTGGGCCTTAAAAGAAGCTAAGAAATCATACCGCTTCAATGAAACGGAAAAGGCGTGCCTCGAGGCAAAGTTCAACATAGGTCAAACAACTGGCCGAAATTGGATGGCGAGACAGTTGCTCTCTCACAATACTTGACGGTGCAGCAAGTTTCTTCGTTCTTTTCACGTCTTGCAGCGAAATCACGAGACAACAGTACTATGGATGACGACATTCGTGCCTCTCACCACTGCTCGCCAAGAGATCCTCTCAAACCTTCAACTGGAACATCCCATTGTTCAAGTACCAGTACAACATCTGCGCCATGGCGAGGAAATGCACACTGAAGAACTTGAAACTCGGTCTACTTCAGTTAGTTTGTGAGAGGTTTGAATAAGGAACTCTTGCTAAGAGAGTTAGAATTAAGGCATCCTACCTCAGTCTACTAGAGGAAATGGTTTCAACTTGTGGTCTATCTGACAAGTGACTGTGCTTGATTTCCCCTTCCCTCCCCTTTTCAACTCGAAGGAAGGTTCCGATTCGTGACACCTTCATTGAAGGTCACAAGTTTTTCTATCAATTGCAAACCCTCATAAAGGAAGTTTACTTGGCAACGTGACAGTTCATTTCCGTAACGCTATTCAATGCAGTTTTTGGCCGCTCGTTGCAAATTCGTTTCGCTAACGACTACCAGGACTAACGTATTTCAAGTAGTTTAATCTGCTAAAAGAGTTTCTTTTCAGTCATACTAAACTTCTGAGGCTGATGATGCTCATGTTTTGAGGTGAGACAATTTTTAGTGCTTTCAGACTGCTTTCCGAATTGACGGAACGTTTTTGTAAAACGGTCAGTCCAAAGTAGGACAAAGTTGTTACAAAAGATTAGCATTTAACCTTTTGTCAGCCCAGAAAGGTCAACAGGCCAGCCTGTATTAAAGCGACGAAAACGTGGAAAGCAATGCTCCATTCTTAGTGCAAACTGTATATAGACGTGCATTTTTAACTCTGAGGGACAACTGAGGGACAACAACCACGTGACAGGGCGGCCATGTTGGGGTCAAAATAATAGAAACTTTTTCGAGGAATTTACATAAAAATACTATTTAGTTCCCAGCAGAGAGAAAGGCCATTGTTCTTGACCCCTAACATGGCTGTCGTGACGTCACTTGCAAACCAGCACTCAGTACTAGTGATAGCTCTTGAGGTGAGATGTAGTTTCCATAAGAAAAATAAACATAGATAACGAAAGCAGTTTCTTTGCAGCAACAAGTCTGTGGCATTTTATTTAATAAGCTTCTTTGTGAGTGTTAATTTTTACTTGGATTTAAATGAATATGTAGTCGCCCGGCGACTTGTACTGTTGTCGTTTTCCTCTTACCTTGTTAGGAGTTCGACGGCTCAAACTGATCTGTTAGATAAAATCTGATGTGGTGAATTTTTGTAGACTAATCAAATAGTATAGAGAAGACACGAAGTAATTTTAAACTGATTATCACAGAAATTTGGCTGGGCGAAAAGAAAACCTTTATACATTTTAATAGATGCTTTCTTTCGTAACAGCCGTTCAGCGGCCTGGCCTCATAATTTTTTGTTCAAAATAGCTTGGATATTTTATACTCTGCACGCGTCGCTTTTAGCGGGCCATAAAAGACACTTTGAGGCAATGAAGTAAAAGGATAAAACTTAAACTTGGCTTATACTATCGTTCAAAAATATATGTACGAGGTACTTTTATAAGCCTCTGAAGTTGAGCCTAATATCACCCCGACTTAGGAGACCACACTGTTATTATTTTCGACGAGTGAATTTGGAGACTCAGACCACACAACATTACAAGTATTTTATCTTTTAGGGAGGATTAAACGATTATTTACTAAGTCCCAAAACGACAAACTGGGAATGGTCCTCGTTGTTGCGCATGAACGTATTCAAGTTGCACGATTTTCCAGTGTTTTTATGGGGGTCGAGCGACCGTCTAGTCGTATTTTGAACTTTTTGATTTTTCGCAAAAACAAAAAAGCGGTAGAACTTTTAAATGCGATATTTCAAAACAGTTCGACAAGGGGGTCTTTTAGGTAAAATAAAGTGAATTATGAAATTTCGCTTCTGTCGCCAGATTCTTCATCTTTACATGCAGGAGCTCTTAAGCCGTTCAATAAATTCCCAATTCGCGTTTTATCAAGTCCTAAAACACTCGGCTGCGGTACAAAGGCCTTTTTTTATGTAGAAATAAATAAAGTCAATAAAGTCAATAAAGTGTTTTAAACTTGATGAACACTCCTGCTCATTTATTAAACATTGCTTGAAACTCGAGTATCTGGGGGACAGGGTCAAATCACTCGGTAGGGAATTCCAAACCTGAGGACCTAGATGGAGGATCGTAAACTGTTTAATATTAGTTCTACAGAAATGATAGTCGATAAAAGCAAGTTTTCGCTTGTTGCAGAAGGGAGGGAAGTCGAGGTTAATTGTCAAAAAAGACAAACATATAAACTGAATACGAATTAAGCATCATTCCTGAACCATCCAACTATTGCGACTAATTATTCACGAATCTCGCTTTCCCACACGCCACAAGAAAGGCTGCATAATAATATCATAGATTTCCGTTGTTCCCGCTTAAACATAATCGGTACATTGAGCCGAAACACGAAAAAATCGCTACATAGGCGACAAACCTCACTAAAGATCTGTAGAGCGTGTATTTGTGGTGTCACACCGTAAAATTTTCTTGCGACCGTGAAACGCACTAACTTGACTTTTGACAATGCTTCCATTCAAAGCTGTAAAAAACTATCAGTGGATCAAATTGTATACCACTCCCCCACAGCAAATAGTGTTTAGTTTTGGAGAACTTGTTCCACTCGAAAGATCAGTTCAGTCAGTCGCCCGTGCGGAATGCACTGGTCGGCGGGATTAACATAAAAAGTTTACAGCCCATCGATCTTGATTTATCAAATTTCTTCCTCCCGCTTGCCCACGACACCCGTTCATTGCGCAAGCGTATTCACGAGTAAAAATGAAAACTGTAATAAGTATGCATTTTAATTTAAGGCTTTTTTTTTTGGTGAGGGTAAAAGGAGGAATGAGTTTGCGGAATGGCATGTGGCATGACTTTGCGGAATGGCATAATTATGCGGAAAGTAATGTATGCAGAATGGCGCAAAAAAATTAATTCAACTGAAGGAGTTAATTATTCAACAGCCAAACGCAAGCTATGTAGCTGCCGATCTCGGTCACAACTACTCTCCACCGGGCTTGCTTTCGTATAAACATTACACTTCTGAACTCTTGAGGTGATTAAATTTGCCTTGAGTTTTGCTTTCATAGGATTAGCCTGTTCGGGAATGATATTTGCAGCATATTTGTGAAGCTATGCACGAAAGAACCTTTCGGCTGCGAGACAAGCGAGCTTTTGCAGCTTTTGCCATCTTGTCAATCTCACTTTGTAGGTCAAACTCTTTTAACAGTTTCGATTGTAAGCGATTTAGGAACGGAGTCTCACAGAGGCTTATCAGTTATGGTTTTCAGAGTTTTAGAAGAGTCTCAAATCGGTCGAGCTGCTTTTGTTGTTATGATATGAATAACTGAACTCTCGAAGATCGAGCGACAAACGAGGAAAATATTATAATCACCCTCACAAAATGAGGCACTATCTTTTTACTATCTTATGGCTAGTTAACGCAACTATCTACAAGCTATCTCTTATCTAGTTTATTCCTATCTTCAAGCCATGTTTAGCCACTATTAACTTATTACTACCTTAATCCTATCTTATTCTTAACTAATTTCTAGTTATTTGGAACCATGAAGATAGGCTATCTTAATACTATCCGAAAAATTAGATCGTCCATGTTGATGGAAAAGTTAGTTTTTAGATACAAATAAGATAGAGTAAAACTAGATAAAAAGTTAGTTTTCAGATAGATCTTAATTACAGATGAGATCGTTGACATAGTTAAAAACTAGTTTTTAGATAGGCATAAACTAGATCTATTGACACGAGAAATAGTACATAGATAGCAATCAACTAGGCATAAATTAGTTAAAAGATAGTGATTGGATAGCTATGAAATAGATGCCTGGTAACTAAAAAGTAGTGTTTGGATAGCAATTAACTAGAACTCTGATAGCTAAAAAGTAGTGATTGGATAGCAATTAACTAGATGTCTGACAGCTATAAAGTAGTGTTTGGATAGCATTTAACTAGATGTCTGATAGCTAAAAAGTAGTGTTTGGATAGCAATTAACTAGAACTCTGGCAGCTAAAATCTAGCGATTGGATAGCAATTAACCAGATGTCTGATAGCTAGCAAGTAGTGTTTGGATAGCAATAATTAACTAGATGTCTCATAGCTAATTAGTAGTGATTGGATAGAAATTAACTAGACGTCTGATAACTAAGAAGACATCATGGCACTTTGAAGCGCCACAGCAAGTAGGAGAAAAAAATTGCATTTGTCATGCCATATGAAAGGTTTTATTTTGTCTTCCAAAATATGACGTTAAAAAATTACAAGCTCAGCGAATCACATATTTAAAGCTCGACACATCAAACATGGATGTTTATAATGATAACTCAGATAGAAAAATAATTATATTTTTAATCAGGACTCAGCTACAGTCTGTGCTATTTCCTTTAACTTTGCTTTCTCTTTCTGTTGCCTTTTTTTCCTTTGCTCTGAAAGGAGGAAAATGATCAACTTAATATTTTTCAGTGATAAAACATTTTATAATATACATGAAGCATGCAGTGTGCCTTGATTTTTGTAATTTAAAGAATATAATGCTGCTTACATGTAGGATCTGTACATGGTACATTAGCCAATTGCTAGTAGATAATTACAGTTACCTGGGCCTTATCATAATATTAATATAGATGGGCTAATTAATTAAAAGGCAGATTTAGCAAAGACAATGCAACGTCAAATGTCAGAATGCAATAGCCCAATTGGAAACGACTGAATGCTACTTCCTGTGCTCATTTTGCCATTGGTCAAGTCAGTTTTTTTCAAATCATGCAATGAAATGTTTGCTCCAAGTTTTACGTACACAATATCAGGTTATGTTAATTAAATGGGCCCTGTCATTCAGTTTGCAACTGATCAACCCCTTTGTTGCCTAGTATCCGACCACAAAAATAACAAGATAATTAAACCTAACATTTTCAGTGATTCAAGGAAAACATCCTTGGGCAAGAAAAAGTTTGGGAAGGTATATAATTGGGTTTTAAAGAGAGAGAAGCCATTGAAACAGACCAACAAAATCGCTTCAAATCAACCCAGAAACCAGATACAGTGTAGGACACAAACGAAACTACAAAGGAGCTAGTTCAGGCGAGAAAAACTTAAAAAAAAAATAAAAATAAAAATAAATGAAAAACAATTCCTAATTTTGCCTTCAAATTCGACACTTTTTCCCCATACAAACCCTTGTAATTTTGCTATTTCGCAAAGGTCATATTACGTGACGCGCACCTCTGTTTATGACACAGGGCACCCAGACAATCTGTTTGTGTGACCCTTTATTATTTTATAGTAAATGTATGGGATTTACCGTATGTTTCATGCTCTAGCGACGAATCGCTAAATATATGTATTGAACAACGATAAATAAAAGTTAAATTGCCTTACCTGTGGTGTACTGTCGTCCTTTTGCCTCAACAATGATATTTTAGGCGATTTTGTCGGGTTTTGTCTTCGCCACCGACTGTGCCTCATAAGAAACGAAAAGGGTGGAAAGACCTTTGAACGGCTCCAGCACCGAGCCAGCGCCGAGGCGATTTTGCCCAGAAAATCGCATCGCTCAGCTTCCAAACCACGCAACATAAAGGCCGAAACATTCACGCTTCTTCTCGTGCCTCTCGATCGAAAATCCGCCCAAGCGGTCCCGAACTAGCCCTCGAATAAATTCAAAATCAAGCGATCGAAATGCGTAGCAAGATCTTCATGTGCCAGCTGGAAACCGTCGTGCTGATTGCCTCTTTCCTGATTGGACGCCGTTAAATAATAACTTATTAAACTTCCCCACAACCGTACGTATTTTGAATCGGTTATTGATAAACGGTGTCCAATCAGAAACAGACAATCAGCAGTAGGGTTTCTAGCTGGCACATGAAGATCTTGCTACGCATTTCGATTGCTTGATTTTGAATTTATTCGAGGGCTAGTTCGGGACCGCTTGGGCGGATTTTCGATCGAGAGGCACGAGAAGAAGCGTGAATGGTTGGCCTTTATGTTGCGTGGTTTGGAAGCTGAGCGATGCTATTTTCTGGGAAAAAATCGCCTCGGCGCTGGCTCGGAGGTGGAGCCGTTCAAAGGTCTTTCCACCCTTTTCATTTCTTATGAGGCACAGTCGGTGGCGAAGACAAAACCCGACAAAATCGCCTAAAATATCATTGTTGAGGCAAAAGGACGACAGTACACCACAGGTAAGGCAATTTAACTTTTATTTATCGTTGTTCAATACAAATATTTAGCGATTCGTCGCTAGAGCATGAAACATACGGTAAATCCCATACATTTACTATAAAATAATAAAGGGTCACACAAACAGATTGTCTGGGCTCCCTGTGGTTTATGACACAAAGGTCACGAAAGCTGGCACTACCTGTTATTAGCCATGAAAATTTTACTCAGAAAGGCGCCTTCTGCAAGTGTTTATCAATAGTTAAAAGCCCACCGAACTTTCAATTTAAAAACTTAAATGTTGGGCTTCCTTTCGGAATTCTTCGGTTGAGGAAAATTAATAACCATATCGCTTAAAGGTCCATTATCACCCTTGAACGAATCTCTGTAAATCCTCCTTGAACCTCACTTTTGACATAAAACAACGCTGCGAAGTTACCGCTACCGACTACTGCCACACTGACTCTTTTGACTTCCCAAAATAATACAAGGAAAATGAAGAATAAAGAGAGAACATATTTACGGCCATAAATTTGGAGATTTGTTCACGATGCGATAAAACAAGGGCTTCGAAGTCTGAGTAATTTCGTGTTACACGAAATTCGAGAATGAACGACCGGTCGGATACTGAGTAACATATCTGTACCGATTCAAAGGCTTCATGACCGTGCATTCAGTTTCTACCGTGTAATTTACAAGTCACGGCCTCTTATAATTTAAGAATTTATCCTGTTTTCAATGATAGAGTTTGCACTTACCACCAAAAATGGCTTGCCTTCTTCTAATCGTACCAGCTGATAAATCCGTGGTGATGCCTTCATTTAGTTGCCATTTCGTTTACTACGCTAATGCTGTCCAATTCATACTTCCACTGAACCACTAGAAGAAACATCTTCGTGAAAGAAAAAATAAAATCGTTCGCATTATCGACCAACCGAAAATATCAATTCAAAGATGGGCGCCAACAGAGAATGAATAGAAGTTCTTTGTTCGGTAAAAGCACGAGGATAGTCACGTGAAAATCAACACGCTATCATTGGCTGTTGCTGTGTAAAATCCGCTGGATTGCCATATTGCGGTGCACAGAAACACACACAAAACATGGCCGCTTTCTTCGGGTTCGTCCGATAATGTTTCTCTATACTTAGCAAGAAAGGAAACTGGGAAAAACTGTGGATGTTTTTTCGATGTCAGTAGTAATGGAGTACAGCGCATTATGTGCAAAATGCAAGCGTGTTACGGCTCCAAATAATGTCACACTGATGTATGGCTTCATTGGGACATATGTTAAAGTTGCTGAAGGTTGCAAGGAGAGATGTGCAGGAGAGAATCGGCAGTGCAGTGAAAATGTGCCAGCTACTGGCAATTATCGAGATTCAGGATAAGCACCCTGAACAGCCTTGTATGTATTAATCATGTTTTAAAGCACATTTGTTCGAGTGAAACCTGCATGGCAATCAATACCATACAAGAGAAATGTGTCTGTGTAGATGTTTCTTCAGGAACTTTGCCATCTCCCTAATAGTGATGAAAGGGACTGAGCTTTTGTGGCTTGACTCATCAAGAAGACGTTGTATGATATAATTTTGTAGTAGGAATAACCCATAACTTGAGTTTTCAGATAGGCCATAAGTGACAACCCTAGGATCAGGAAAGTTAGTTATGCATTCAATGCATCAAGAAATATTGGTCCATGACATTGTAGTTAATTGCAATAGCTGTGAAGTGTTTTATACTGGATTTTATAAGGAATTTGCATTTTTTTTTTCTTTTCAATCTGACACATAATGTAAATTCATTTCCAGCTACCTACTTGCTTTTTTGGCATCTGCATGTGCCAGGTTTTTGGTATATTAGAACTAAATGTACACTAGCTGTAACAGTTTTAAATAATCACAATTATACCAAGGCCGCGAAGCGGCCTGCCAGTATAATTTAAATTATATTAACAAACGAAGTGAGAAATATATGAGAAAACAACAGGTAGAATCCCACTTATTGTGCTACGAACCACTCTTTAACGCATCTAAAGAGAAAAATAGACTATACCCCCAGGGTAGGAAAAAAGCCAGGCATGACGTAGTACCACAACTCCCTGCGGCCCTACATCGCGCCGCTGACACGTGACACTCCATTCTTTCAACGCTGTGGACGGCTAACACCATCGTTCTTATATTGGCACCGTAGTAGGGCATGGCACCTGCACATAGCTAAATGTGGTGACACTGCTGACAGGGACGGGTGGGTGGGTCCTCATATATTTCTCACTTCGTTTGTTAATATAATTTAAATTATACTGGCAGGCCGCTTCGCGGCCTTGGTATAATTGTGATTATATTACACAAACTCCGTTCGAAATATATGAGGAAACAACAGGTAGAGTTCAACGCAAAAAACAGCGGTGCCAATAGAAGGCAAACAATCAAATACAACTGGTAATATTTTAATGCAACCCAAAACAAAGAAACACCAAAGTGACAATGCCTATAAGGAAGCAAGGCAAATGTCAACAATAGCAGGTTGAAAATCTTCAGTTCCACAAACACAACAAATGTTGAGCAAACAGCTACAAACAGTGCCAGTGAATAACCGCATGAGCAAATGTTGAACTGTGAACGGGTTTGTAATAAAATCACTGGAAAGTCGAAAGGAGTAGACCAATCAGCCATCCTTAAAATGTCTGATAAGGGAACGTTGGAATTGGCTGCTGCCATAGTTTAGCCCTGCGCACGGAACGTGCTTTGAAAATATTGGTGTCGACACTAGAGACCGTCAGAAGTGAACATAGCCACCTCCCGATGGAAGGGGCTGTAACCGGTTTAAGAGGCTTACATAGGAGATAAACAACAGATCCACCTTGGAGGGGGAATAACTGGACGGATTGCATGTGTAGCCTTTAAGTACGAGCGAAACGTCGCAACTGGGCATAGATCGGAGTTGGAAGGGAGTCGTGCAAAGAAGGCCTTCGGAAGATGATCAGTAGAGCCTCTTTTACAATTAAGGAGCCAAAAGTGTAAGCTGTACACCCTCTGGAAGTATGCGGCAGTGACTGAGATCCAGTTTGGTTAGGACCAAGACCCTTTCTGGGTAGGTTAAAGAGAATAGCATTGCAAGCTCAAATGACAATTGCATGAGAGACAGTGACCTGTTACTACCAAACGATGCCAGGTATTGAGTGACAAAAATTTATGTCCCAAGTTTGGGAGTACCTAGGTTTATGGGGACGATCGTTGAACATTCCTTTTAGCAGCTGGATAACTAAGGATTGTTGACCCACAGGTAGGCCATCCAGCTTGGCTAGCTGAGCATGTAAAACATTAACTAAGTGGAAAGCTGCTTCGCTATTGAACTACTCAGTTAGGTATAGTAGGATGTCAGTTAAAGGTGCCAAAAAAGGATCAACCTTTCTTTTATCACACCAACGATTCCAACGCACCCAAGCTGATTGATACTTTTTTCTGTGTTGAGGGGTGAAATGCTGAAAGGAATATCTTAGTAACGTCTCCAGAAATTCCCATTGCTTGATACTGTCTCCGCAGATGGGAAACATGGCTAGGTGTAGCCTGGGAAACATTGGGTGTATCCCTTGGGGGTCTGCTGGGTCATTCAAGAGGTGCCCGGTGGTAGGGATGAGGACTGAATGGTCGACAAGAAGACCACCATGGCTGTGCTTCCCAGATGGGGGTGACTTACATGATGTCTGCTTTGCCCTGAGTTACTTTGTTCAGTACACCTGGTATAAGATTGAAGGAGAGGAAGGCATAACTCTTGAAGGGTGCCCAGTTCATTGTCAGAGCATCCGTGTGCAATGCACCAGGTCCCAGACGCCAGTTTGCATACTTAAGGAGATGGGCGAGAACAAAACAGATCGAATTTGCACTCTTCCATAAGGGGAGAGATTATCTGAGGATTGATTTTCTATTCACTGTTGTCGTTCAGCACCCTCGATTCCGTGTCTGTAATGGTGTTTAATTTGCCGGGTACATGTTGGGCCGATATCACTATGTCCCTCTCGAGACACCATCTCCAGAGTTCAAGAGTTAGGGCTGTGAGGCAAGTCGGCCTCGTACCACCCTTACAGTTGACATGAGCAATTGCTGTAGTGTTGTCTATTCTCAGACAGACCACCTTGAGAGGTTCTTTAGAAAAGACTTTGGGGCCAAGAAGGCAGCCTTGAGCTCTGATACGTTTATGTGAAGGTACTTTCGTCTTCTGTGCAACGCCCATTTGTGCGATGCCTTTGGCAAACAGCAAACCATCCTGTCTTGGATGCATTGGTCATTATGAGCAAGGTCGGATCTGGGGGTGTGATTGGGCTGCCATTCACAGAAGTGATGTTCAACAGCCACCACTGGAGTTCTTCCATGGGGTTGTGGTCCAGTGTGAACGTCACATTGAAGTTTTCTTCGGACCTGTGTAAGCATGGACCAATTGGATCTGTATCTGAAATGAAGGGGTGCTTGTCAAACGGCCTGGCGACAGGACTCTCTAGTGTGCGCAGAAGGCTGGCTAGCTGATGCACAGGTTTGGTTGGAGTTGAAATCGCCCTCTTGCAAATACTCTTTACAACTTTCTCCTTCGGGAGGCTCACTGTTCAAAAATGAGTAGGAGACGTAGTTCCCGGTGTGGTGGTCTCTCTCTCATCTGATGGTTAAATGCTCGGAGATATTAGCTGCACAAGCTACTCTATAATTCGAGGGTAAATAAAGTAATGTATGTATGATCCTACAGTGGAGTCGATTACAAAACCCAGGAACAATATTATTTGGGTTGGGATTAAACACGACTTTTCCCGATTTACTGTGAAGCCTAGGTTTTCCAAGAGAGTAACAGCCATAACTGTGTTTCTCTGTACCTCCTGGGAAGAAGAACCCAAGGTTAAGAAGTCGTCGAGATACAGAAGCATACGAACTCCCCGTTTGCGTAAGCATGCTGCTACCGACTTTAAGAGTTTGGTCAAGACCCTTGGAACGGTATTTAAGCCAAAACAGAGGCCTTGAAAGGCGTAGCATTTGCTTCTCCAGAGGAATTCCAGGAAATTCTGAGAGTCCTTGTGGACTGGAACTGACAGGTATGCGCCTTTCAAATCTATGGTCTTCAGGGAGTTGCCTCTTCGAAAAAGAGACCTCAGGGAAGAGATGTTCTCCATCTGAAATGTGAGTTCTCTACGAACTTGTACGGAAAACTTAAGTCTATTACCGACCTGAAGGTTCCACCACTTTTGGGAACTAGGAACAGGTTTGCAACGTAATCTTGTAACCCAAAACAATACTGAGAATTTTTATGGATTGGAGGTTATGTCCCGCCACTTGTCTATGAATTCGTCGATTCTTTTGCCTCGGGCTTGGAGACCTGAAAGGAATGTCCATTTTTTTTTTTTTTTTGAGTGGGTACTTTGATACTTATTGGAAGTACCTGAGGGCTTGTCCCTGTTGGTAGCAAGCGTTGTCCCAAGGTGAGGGCGCTTAGTCGGTTGTGAATTCAAAGCAGATGCCAAGTTCTTAGCAAGGCCTTAAGATAGGTCTGCTTGCTTTGAAGCAATAGAAGGAAAGTCATCCCCGAAAAGCATGTGCTTAGCGCTGGGAAGAGACTGCTCAGCTAGGCCAATATTATCTTTATTTAAGGCCACAAGAATTTTCTTTCCTCTCAAGGTAGAGAATTGGTAATTTGCTGAGCCTAGCAAACAAAGCAATTGTTCTAAAATAGTTTTGATGTCTTATTTGGGGACATCCTTGTTAGATGTTAATGCATCATGCAAACAACATAGGGGGCTTGTTATGTTCAGCATAGCCCTCTGCACAAAGGCTAGTTCTTTGTCTCGCTCTTGTGTATATTTTCGAGACTTCAGTGGAAGAAGACAAACAATCCACCGACGGAATGGAGTAATTGTCAAGAATATCACTTACTTGATCGTAAGATAACTTCCGATGGAAGTTTTTATTTTATTTCTTTATTGAATTTTTTTTTTTTTTGCAAACATGTGGCAAAACCCGCTTTTGGTTCCCAAGAAGGGTGTTGCAATTCTGGATCACAGAGATCACCGCCATTTGGGGGAACATTTGTCCCGATACTCTGACTCATCGTCGTTGGAAGGCTCATTAGCCTCACAGTGGGGTTCAAAAACCCCGGTTGGTGGCTCATTTGCCCGAGTTGGTGGCTCATTAGCCCGAGTTGGTGGCTCATTAGCCTGAGTTGGTGGCTTAAAAGCCGTAACAGAGCCCTGGTGGGTGGACATCAGGTCCTCATCTGAGTATGCCAGCACAAAAAGTGCGTCTGATTCCACGTTCACCTTTGGCGGGAAAGCCGCCAGGCTTTGTTGCCAGCAATCTTCGATCGACGAGGTTCGTGGACTTCACGTCGTCTTGAACCTGCTGTAAGGTCTTCAAAATAGTGGACAGATATGCCTGGTCTTCACCAGAAGTCCTTGGGCGTTTAGGAGGGCTTGCAGAATGTAAACGCTCTGAATCAGTTCGGCGAGCATCATGTTGTGATCTCGAATGAGACCCAGCTCGATCGTGAGCGACGTCGTTTCGACGTTTTCATGGCGAAAGTCAAACATACACTCCTGAAAGAAAAGGAACTACCTACCCGATAGAAAGCCAACTCGAAAACGAGTCGAAATGGATTGTGGAAGGGCCTAAAAAGTGCAAAATAAGCGGTTACAAAACTCACTTACCTTTCTTGTGTTCGTAGCACAGCAGGAAAGATGGAGTGTCACGTGTCAGCGGCGCGATGTAGGGCCGCAGGGAGTTGTGGTACTACGTCATGCCTGGCTTTTTTCCTACCCTGGGGGTATAGTCTATTTTTCTCTTTAGATGCGTTAAAGAGTGGTTCGTAGCACAATAAGTGGGATTCTACCTGTTGTTTTCTCATATATTTCGAACGGAGTTTGTGTAATATAATTATATAGCTACAGTGTATGTAACTGATATTACCAGTTATTATACAAGATTGATAGTACACAAATATTTCACTATCTTTGACAAAGTTATAACTTTTGAATAGGTTATCAACATGCTATATACAATGAAAAGTTTTGAGCAGCTAGCTCTTTCATTATTATCACTGCCTTTGACAAAGATGGCTTTTGGGTGGGCTATCAAAGTGGTAGGCGAATGTTGGATAGTTTTGGATAGGCTATATCATTTCACTATCTATGACAAAGAGAGCTTTTGCGAATTGCTAGGTGAATGTTGGATCGTTTTCAGATAGGCTATCTTTTTACTATCTGTGACAAAGATAGCTTTTGGGTAGGTTATAAAAGTGCTAGGCGTATGTTGGATAGTTTTTGGATAGGCTATCTTTTTACTATCTGACTAAGATAGCTTTTGGGTAGGTTATCAAAGTGCTAGGCGAATGTTGGATAGTTTTCAGATAGGCTATCTTTTTACTATCTATAATAAAGATAGCTTTTGGGTAGGTTATCAAAGTGTTGGGTGAATGTTGGATAGTTTTCAGATAGGCTATCTTTTCACTATTTATAATAAAGATAGCTTTTGGGTAGGTTATCAAAGTGTTGGGCGAATGTTGGATAGCTTTCAGATAGACTATCTTTTTACTATCTACAGTAAAGATAGGTTTCCGATAGGATAGAGTTTTGGTGTGCAATAGTAAGATAGTCTTCAGATAGCCTAGTTCAAACTACACGGCAGACAAGTTAGTGGATAGATAGGCTATCTTTTGACTATCTGCATCGGAAGCTAGGTTTTAGATAGTCTATCTACTTGCTAACTGTCTGATAGATAGATATCAGTTAGCTTTAAGCTAGGTAAAAGATAACTATCCACTATCTACAAAACCCCTCAGATAGTAAAAAATTAGTGATTTTCATCAGTCAACTAGGAATAAGATAGTGGCAACTAGCATCAAGTTAGTAATAAACTAGTAATAAGATATGATCATTTTTGTGAGGGCAGTTGCGAACTGACTAATCCTATAAACGCAAACTCAAGACAAATCACTTCAAGTGGGTTCATTTGTAAAATATTTATAACAAGTCTATCAAAGCACAACTCCCCTCTACACTGAAAAAATTTCTCGGTCAAATCCAATTTGTTTTCAACATTTTGTTGTCACCGAGATCAGCAAGTAGCTTACGATTATTCACCGTGTTAGGCTGGCAGACGCGATTAATAATCGCGAGCAGAGCTCCGATACCCATTCAGGTTCATTCCTTCTTTACTAGAGTAACTGATATTCATAAACACAATACTAGATTTGCAGCAAAACAGTCTTACTATCTTCCTTATGTAAGAACTAGCTATGGTAAATTCAACATTCGGTTCATAGGCCCATCTGTTTGGAATTCCCTTGACAGTGATATAAAGTTGTCATCCTTATCTATGTTCAAGAAAAGGTTAAAAGAACAATATCTTGAAGGATATTAGGAAGCGTCTGTAATATTAGATTTGTAAAACTGTTTTGCACTATCTATAACTTTCACCGTATCTTAGTATTTTTGCCATATCATTTGCTTTATGTATTATTTTTTTAATTCTAGTTTTCTCATATCTATTTTATAATATTTTCTCTCTCTATAATCTTATTTTTGCTCACGGTTTGTTACATGTTTGTGTATGTGTGTTTGTATCTGCTTGTGTACCGACCTAAATTAGTATGATCAGTTTTGTTAAACTGGCTGCCTGCCCTTTTTAACTTTATGGTTATTTCAGGTAGCCAGTCCCCTCTTTTTCTTTTTATTTAAACGATTATATGTCTGTAATGTCACTAAATGGGAGAAATAAAGCATGTTGTTGTTAAGATTATTAACCATAAAATTATTATCTAGAGAAGGGGCTAGTTGTTGATCTCGGTAACAACAACTTGCTGAAAACAAATTGGATTTGACCGAGAAATTTTATAACATCTGGTACCTAGGGTACTCGATCTTCGATGAGGCGACTGTTGAACGCGAGCACTGAGTTCAGTTATTCATATCATAACAACAAATTAGCAGCGCGACCGATGTGAGACTCTTGTTAAACTCTGAAAACTATAACTTGAATAAGCCTCTACGAGCCCCTGTTCCTTAAATCTCTTACAATCGACCCCGGAAAAATAAAATTTTATTTAATCCATTTCAAAACTGTCAAAGAGTTTGACCTACACTGTGAAATTGACAAGATGGCAAAAGCTCGCTTGTCTCGCAGCCGCGAACGATTTGCACAAATACACTGCAAATATCATTCCCGAAAAGACTAATCCTATGAAAGCAAAACTCAAAGTAAAATTTAATCACCTCAAGAGTTCATAAGAAAGCAAGCCCGGTGAAAAGTAGTTGTGACCGAGATCGACAGCTAGCTTGCGATTTATTCTCTGTGTTGAGCTTTAGGCTGTAGAATAATTAACTCTTTCAATTGAATTAATTTCTTCGCGCCATTTTGCATATGTTACATTCAGCATAATTATGCGATTCCGCAAGTCATTCCACATGCCATTCCGCAAACCCATTCCTTCTTTTACCCTCACCGTTTTTTTTTTTTTTTTTTTTTTTGTAAAAAAACATTATTTATGTGACACTTGATTCAGCTGGTCGTGTAGCCTTTTACTGGCTTTGCTGGATAAAAGTACAATATTGAAATTGGCGGAAGTGTCTGCATACATGTGGGAAATGCAAGGAGTAGTTTGGAAGAATGGATAACTACAAAGGTAAAACCATGCTTGTGGAGGTCGTTCATATTTCCAACAGTCCAACACCCTTGACTCACATCAGTGCGTCAGTTTATGGAATTGCGCAGATACATATAACGGTTATAGTTTATTAATAATGGTAAAAGGACCGAGTGGAGTCCAATTCGAATAGGATAGTAGTTAAGGGTACGAAATCATTTTTCAAATCTTGAAACGAGATAAGGAGAAACGAGAAATCATTTTTCAGATCTCGAAACGAGATTTAGAAATTGCTACTGAATGAAGCCGGTTTCAACTGGTTGGAATTTCACCGTGGTTGGAATTTCATGTTTTTAGCATTACATATTCACATGCGAAATCACCGTAGCGTGGCATTCTCAGAAAAATAGTATGTCTATGATTCTCGGAAAACAGGGACTTTTCCATTTGAGTCATCACACAAACTTTACTACAAAAGTTTGTTACAAAGTTTGTCAGTGAAGTTAAGTTTGTCAGTGGCAAGATGCCGAATCACCACAGCGTGACATTCTCACAAAAACAGTAAGTCATAATTCTCAGAAAAATAGTATGTCTATGATTCTCGGAAAACAGGGACTTTTCCCTTTGAGTCATCGCACAAACTTTACTACAAAAGTTTGTTACAAAGTTTTGTCAGTGAAGTAAAATCTGTCAGTAAAGTTTATCAGTAAACTTTGTCAGTGGCAGGATGCCGAAATCACCGTAGCATGATATTCTCAGAAAAACAGGAATTCATAATTCTCGGAAACAGGGGCTTTTCCCTTTTGATTTTTAACAAATTTTAATACTAAAACTGTTACCGCATGCAGGTTAGCAAAGAGGATAAACACCAGACTTTCAAGCTGTGTGGTAGTAACATAAAACAGCTACACACGTGAAAAAGACAGGTTCTGGCGCATTCGCTCCTCGGGCTTCGCCCTCGTCGCGAAAGCGCCAGAGACCTGTCTTTTTCACGTGTGTGTAACGTATTCACAAACTATTAAAACAGCTTTGTGTTAGTTTACTTTTTTGCGCTAAGTATACAGCCTTTTAAACAAAAGGGTTATAGGGGTAATCATAAAGATGGCAGTAGCACACATGCAGGAAGAGGTGCTGAACGATCACTATGCTCCAGCTGCGCAAGCGGGGCCAGCCTTTGGAGAGCAAGTTTTTGATGAGTTTGTCGTTGCGAGGAACAATTTTCAAAATTGCAATGACATATGGAGAATGGATGTTGATCCAAACAATGAATACAACAACAACATTGATAGAAGACTTTTCTGCAAACATTATGAAAGAAAAAGCTCTTGATGTTATAGAAGAAGAAATTGACAATTTTGGAAGCATTAAAACAAGTTTTGGAACAGAAGTTAATTTTCAACTCGAATTTCACAATGAAGATAATCAATGGGAAATGATAACACAGAAACTCTACTTCAAAGGAGAAACAAACATTCGTACTCCAGAAAACTTTGAACTTTGGAAACATTTTTGAGCAGTTTGTTGGTAGTATTCAAGGTGAAATTAATCAATGGTCTGAGAGGGGTTCAGGATGGGCGGTCAGTGGTATATCTCGCTGCTACGTGAATGTTGCAAATTATGAACCTTTTGCTGGAGGAACTTACATTCCTATGCCCCCAAAACTCGCAAGCAAAAAGGCAATTATAAACGTTAAAAATACCGACAACGAATGCTTGAAATGGGCTTTGAAATCTGCTTTATTTCCCGTTTCCAAAGACCCCCAAAGACCAAGCAAATACAAAGATTTTGTTGATGGAATCAAATGGAATAAAATAAGTTTTCCAACGCCAGTAAGAGATATTGATAAACTTGAAAAACAAAATCCGAAACTCGCAATAAACGTTTGAGACAACGGATGAGAAAAAAGAAAGCGTCAATGTTCACAGAATTTCCAACAAAGATAAAAATTTAAAAGAATAAATTTAATGATTTTGCAAAAAGGTAAAAAAAACGCACTACTGCTTTATAAAAAGAATGCCAGCCTTGCTTCATAATAATTCAAAAAGCAAACATAAAAAATTCTTTTGTGAAATGTGCTTGTCTTTGTTCTCGAAACAAACGGTTCTTGAAAATCACCAAAAATACTGCAACGGGGTAAGAGGAGCTCCAAGAAGAACAGAAATGCCTAAAGGTGAAAACATCTTGAAATTTCAAAACTTCAAAAAACAAATGAAAGCACCTTTCGTTATTTACGCAGACTTTGAAACAGTAATCGCAAAAATTCCGGAAAACAAACGAGAAAAAACAAAACGCACTGAGAAAACAAATGTGCACGAAGCTTGTGGATTTGCTTTCACAGTTGTTAGAAGTGACGGAAAAATTATGCGACCCGTTTACACTTACAGACAAAAACCAGACTCGGAACAGAAAACAGCAGAAGTATTTCTAAATATTTTGTTGAAAGTTGAAGAAGAGTTGCGAGAAAGCTTAAAATTCAAAGAAAAAGTCAAAATGAGCCGCTAAGATTGGCAACGTTTTAATAATGCAGAAAATTGTCACATTTGCGAAGAGCCTTTGGTCAGAGAACAGTTCCTTGATTCAAGAAAAACGTTCGACATATGGAAAGGAAAATACGCAGGGCAAAGCCACAAAAGATGCCACTTCAAAGAACAACAAACAGTCATACGTGTGACAAATGAGTTTGGCAAATACGAAGATAAAATTGTATTTGATTTCTGGGCCTTTTTGAATGAAAACGACAAACAACCGCTTGATTCGATTGACAAATGGATTCAAGAAAATCAACAAGACTGCTTGTTTCGTGGCAAACCTTTGCTGCAAAAAGATTTCAGAGACGCAGTCATTGACCACTGCCATATTGCAGGGAAATTTCGCGGCCCCGCACACGACAGTTGCAACAAAAAATTGCAAATAAACCCCCAATCAATTCCAATACCTGTCGTTTTCGATAACCTGAAAGGCCACGATTCGCACCACTTGATGCAAGCAATGGCCGACCTTAAAACAGACAAACCCCTCAACTGCATTGCAAACAACATGGAAAAATACATTTCATTCAATCTTGGAAATCTCGTCTTTATCGACAGCTTCGCGTTTCTCTTGAAACGTTTGGACGCTGTTGTGAAAGCCACTCCCGAAAACAAACTTAAAATCGCGAAAGACCTTTTCCCAACAAACCCCTCGGCTCGCGGTGGCAAACAATCCGCTTGTGGAAGGGTTTGACCCCCCCAAATCCACCAAGCACATCATTTACCTCGATGCCAACAATCTGTACGGCTGGGCGATGAGCAAGCACCTTCCTGTGTCGGGCTTCAAGTGGAAATACGACATTTGCGAGGAAGAAACTCTCGCGAAGAAGGAAAACGCGAAGAAAGGGTGGATTCTGGAGGTGGACCTGGAGAACCCTGCGAGCTCCCCGAAGAGCACAATAGTTATCCGCTGGCTCCGGAAAAAAAGGCCGTGAAGAGGGAATGGCTCTCCGCGTACCAGAACAAAATGATTGAAGAGCCAGGCCTCCCATTCCTCGACTGCGAAAAGCTTCTGCTGACGCTCCAAGACAAAAAAAACTACGTGGTCCACTACAGAAACCTGCAGTTTTACCTGTCGCAAGGGATGAGGCTGAAAAAGATACACAAAGCGCTGGAGTTCGACCAAAAACCGTGGATGGAGCCTCACATACGCATGAACACAGATTTCCGCAAAAGGCTAAAAACGATTTCGAGAAAGACTTTTACAAACTAATGAATAACTCTGTTTTCGGCAAAACAATGGAAAACCTGCGAAATGGAATTGACGTAAAACTCGTACGCCCCCACGAAGACAAAAAGATTCGCAAATTAATTGCGAAACCCGAATACAAAAGTTTCAAACAAAGCCGCTTTACACTGGTATGACGATTCTTGACAACAGCAAAATCGTGATGTACGATTTTTACTATAACACTCTCAATAAACGTTACGGTGGCAAATGCGATCTCCTTTACACTGACACAGTCAGCCTTCTGCTGGAAATAAAAACTGAAGACATTTATGAAGACATGAACGACCAAAAGGAACTATTCGACACAAGTGACTACCCGAAAGATCACTTTCTATTCGCCGAAAAAACAAAACAAAAAGGTTCTTGGCAAAATGAAGGATGAATGCGCAAGCACCCCGATCGCAGAATGTGTGTATTTGCGTCCCAAGATGTACTCAATCCTCAGAGCTGACGAAAAGGTGTGAAAAAAGATGTTGTTAAAGTCATCCAGCACGAAGAGTACAAAGAAACACTCCTCAGAGGAAAAGAAACGACACACGGAATGAGCATTCTGCGCAGTGACAAGCACGAGATATTTGGAATGCAGATCCAGAAGACTTCTCTGTCAGCGTTTGATTCCAAAAGATGGTTAGAGGAAGATGGGATAAACAAAAAAGCCTTCGATTACAATCCACCACCGACTGAAGCCGAAGAAAAGGAATTTATGGAGTGGTTAGATGAGATTTTCGGGAGGTAACTCTGTATTTGGAGGAATAACCAATAACTCTTAACGAACAAAGCTGCCTTTGGGACCGTCATGCAAATAGTACAAATCCGGCGTGTCGGGTTTCATGATCGCCTTTTTTATAGTAAAAACTTTCAAAGACCAGACGGGGTCTGTGGCTCTTTTTGTGCCGCCCTCCAACTCACCAGGTTGGTAAAGATAGCGGACATTGACAAGAGAGGGGAGCTGTTTTTCGCGCGTCCCCACAGGTCTTCGATATGTTGTCGAGGGCCTGGCAAAAACAACCTTTTCTTTTATCGCTTCTGCTGGCTTCTTCCCAGTGAGGCTTGTTTCCCCATTGTTTAAAGCTGCAATAACCTCTGGCAGCCGTTTCACCCAAGCTGTGGATCGCTGGCCTTCTTGCAGAAGCATTTCCACGTCGTACTGGTGGCCGAATAGACGCTCAGCCAGGGTGCGGTTGAAACGTTCGACAATGGCCTGGTCGCGGTGAATTTCAGGGTGCCCCCGCCGGATAAAAGTTTTGTGCTTTTCCATCTCTCTGGAAACAGCGCCCATGAACTCACGCCCGGGGTCAACCTACAGCATCTTTGGCCATTTCAGCGGCCCACGCCCGTAAATTTTTTGAAAGGCCTGGGCAATTTCCTCAGAATTTTTCGAGGTCAAGGGTTCGGCCTCTTTGTATCGGCTGGCCACGTCGGCGACATTCACTGCATATATGAAAACCTTGCACCCAACTTTATCGTGCGGCGTAAAAAGCAGGTCTGCTTGGTGCACCGCGTTGGGTGTGTGCACATCTGGTGCGACTGGTGCAACAAATGTCGCCTGGTTTGCCCCTGCAAAAACCCCAAAACAAAATGGCGCGAGAGGGAGAAACTGCGCGCGGCCATGCTCGCAGCAAAACCAAAAGGCTCTTCTTATGACACTGTCTTCTGAAAATTTTTCCAAAAATATACAATGCCGGTTCTGGAAAGAAAACCACGGCCTCTCCCTGTTAACATCTTTGACTTCAACCACATCGACTCGTCCCTTCCGAATGACACCTCTTTCTGTCGTATTTCTTCGCCGTCGCGACAATTTTCACGACAGCACCAAACGCGGTCAGACTGGCAATGACAGCAGGATTGAGAGTAACCCCTCCGGCGACAGCTCCAGTCAAAACAGCTTTTCCGGCAACCACATTGCAAAGCAATTTTCTGCGCTGAAACATTCGGAAAAGCTTATCGTAGCCCCAATGTTTCTTGTGGTAAAATGCATAAAGTCGCTTCAACATATCGACGGTGTCCTTCGGAAGGGACGAGTCGATGTGGTTGAAGTCAAAGATGTTAACAGGGAGAGGCCGTGGTTTTCTTTCCAGAACCGGCATTGTATATTTTTGGAAAAATTTTCAGAAGACAGTGTCATAAGAAGAGCCTTTTGGTTTTGCTGCGAGCATGGCCGCGCGCAGTTTCTCCCTCTCGCGCCATTTTGTTTTGGGGTTTTTGCAGGGGCAAACCAGGCGACATTTGTTGCACCAGTCGCACCAGATGTATGTGCAAAGGAAGCCGTCGATGTGGGCGGAGTTCATGGTTATAATGAAAGAATTTTTTTTTCATTCGAATTAGTAGTCCATATAAAAGGTAATCCTTCCCTTCGCATTATTTTTAACATTTTGCACCGTTGAAAGCGTCATTTCAGAGGAATAATTGACGCGCGGATCATTTGTGCTAACAGGCACAAACAGATTGTGTTCAGCAAGGGGGTGCCTGATACTTTTTTCAAGACGGTGTGATAAGTCAGAGAATGGGAGGAGCCTTGTCTCGCGAACGATTTAATTTCCAACGTGTAATATGTCAGAGGCACTCCATCAATGTAATAAAACACCATGAGTTTTATGGTGTATACTTTACCGAGCCGCAGTAAGCATCTGTATATGTTCGGAGCAAAATAACATGTCGCTTTTGTTGTATTGTTGAAGTCAAAGTAGCCATCAATGATTCGGTCGTAGAAACCATACAAATATTTTCCATTCAAATTCAAACTTTTCAGCAAGATGATGTCATCCCCCTGAAAACGAAGAACCTCGTGAATTCCATGCCCATTCAAATCCAAATCGTCGTGCATTTTTACTCGCCCCTCGTCATCTACTTCGAAACCGCCCCCATTCCTCCCCACCACTCTGTACCTGTTGGCGTTCAAGTCGGTGTGCAACACCATTTGTTGGTTCGAGCCTTCAAACAATGAATCACTTCCTTCCAACACCCTTTTCCCAATCAAATTTAAATTTTTTTCCAATCCAAGGTTTCCATCCGGTTGGGTGCGTATAATTCCAACAAGCCCATAATCGTTCATATCTATACCATTTTCGACTTTGAACCTTCCTCGGTTATCAACCGTGACGCCGCCGCTATATTTTCCCATCAGTTTGTACCCGTTGATATTTAAATCAGTTTGCATGAAAAGTCCGCGGTTTTCGGTAGAAAACACCGCTTTATTGTTGTTTAACACTCGGTGGCCAAGTAAATCCAAGTCAGTTTGCATGACTATTCGCCCGTCTTTTGCAACAAAAACTTGGTAAAAAACGGTGGAAGGCACTTTTGACACCGTTCCATTCAAACCATAAACAGCCATATGGCCAAGGGGATCGGGGTTTGCGGTTTTTCCGTGCAGGTCGAGGTAAAGATATTCTCTCTATCCGGCTGGTCGCTTTTCGAAGTGCAGCACTGTTTTGACATAACCAGCAAATTAACCTGCAAATTATTGTCCACATATTTCTTGTTGACGGCGTCTCCCGGAAGGGAGCCGGAGTCGACATCTTTTAGGTTGCGAAGCCGGTAACCACCACAGTCCCGATCTTCCCATGAGGGGTTAGTCCCATCGATTTTGAGACATTGCGCGATTTCTGAATCCAGATGACTCATATTCACCGCGTCCAGAATGTCTTTCGGGTAGCCTAAATTATGAATGAGGTTGTCGCCCATGTCGAGATCGGCCGTCATCGCGGTGCTGCTGTCCTTTTTCATATCGCCCGAGCCCGCCGGCCCTTGTGCGCCTTGGGACCTCGGAGACCTTGCAGCCTTCGCTGGCCGGCTGCCCCGCAGGGGCCAGAATCCCCTTTGTCACCTTTCACACTAATTTGTCCGCGGTCGCCTTTGTCTCCTTTCGGTCCGGGTGTCCCCGCGGTCTCCCTTCGGTCCTTGTGCACCAGCCGGGCCGCGAGGGCCGGCAGGACCAGCAGGTCCTTCCTGCCCATGTGGCCCTTGCCGATCATGTGGACCGGTTGGACTTTGGGGGCCAGTCGGTCCTGCAGGGCCGGGATCCCCTTTCTCTCCATGTTGGCCTCGCGGACCGGGAGGGCCGGGGCGTCTCTCCCCCGCTCTTCTGAAAAGGCTTCCCGGAAGTTCGTTCATCCACCCCATTTTTTCTATATAATTTCGTCAAAGTTTTTCTTCATCTCTTTCTTCGGTTTGTCGCACGGTCCAGTAGGACAGAAACTACCCCCAGATCGGCGGCGATCCGTCTGTTCTCTCTAGGGAGGAAATTGAAAATTCAGAAATGGCTGCAGTTGTCGTGGATGTTTTGGGGAGTTTTGAAAAAGGACTGGGCGAGATAGATCACGGCGCAGTTGCCGTGCCGCCCGTTGATGAAATAGTTTATTATGTCGTTTTGGTTCTTTTAACAAACCAAGTCGTCGAACACGACAATTTTCTGACTGTCGGGCGGCAGCTCCTCGAGGGGAACGATGTCGTCTCCATGCGCTTCGATCACTTCGTAACCAACCGCGGGGTCGATTCTTTCGGCGAAATCATCCAGAAGCGCCTGGTACTTGTTTTGGTGAAGGTTCTTCGAGAAAAGGAAAACCTTATCGAACTCCAACAGCTGGTACAACATGTGCAGCAGGATGTTTGTCTTGCTGGAATGGCTGGGGCCGCAGATCAGCGTCCGGAAAATATCCTCGGGCATGGACGGGTCTCCTTGTTGCCAGTTTGTTTTCGCGACACCTGGGTCATAGTTCGGAATTTTCATTCTCCATATACACTCCGCGAGAAAACATGTCTTTGAAGAAGAGGCGAGAGCGGGTCGCGGCCGAGCCGAGCTGGAGACACAAGAAGACGAGTTCCGGGAAGCTTTCAAACGAGACAAACTTGCAAAGGCGATGGGGGAAATCGAAGCGGAGCGGGTTTTCAAACCGATCACAAAATGGTTGGAAAAAACCACCGCCCCCACAAGTCGAGGCGGGGCCAGACTACGCAATGGAGGAGTTCGATCGAATTAACCCCTTCGACTGGCAGCAAGGGTTTCAGCCGGAAGCGCCTTCGCCTCCACTTTCGCGTGTGGTCAGCGATGAAGAATTTGAATTGCCTCCACCACCTCCTCCGACTGTGGAGGAAGAGGTTCCGCGCCGGACTTGGGAGTAACCAGCGCCAACAGAGTTTCTCGAAACATACAACGAATCGAACTATTTGCGGACGCTCAGTGGGTTGGCCACGAAGATGGAGCAAAGCGGGCAAGAGGGGGTGAAAACTGGAAGATACAAAGGGTGGTCTTTGGCGGACATCAAACAGCGCAGATATGAAATCCATGCTGCACGAATGCCGCCGCCCCCAAGACCCGTGCGAAAGTCACCACTGTCGGTGAGCCAGCTCCGGCGGGGGAAACAGAAATTGAAGACAAGCCGCCCCTCGCCGAAACAAAGAACGACAACACCTTTGGAAGAGGCAATTTTGGCTCGCAGGCCCGCAATCGAAGAAGACGACGAGGAGGCGAATGACATCCTGAAAGAGGAATGGATGGAAGGGAGCGGGGTGGGGAACGACTTCGAAGAAATGATAAACGCCTTGTATGTGAAGCTTGGCTAGTTGAAAGCAGGAAACACTCTTTCAAGCTGTGGAAAGACATCGAGCAGCTGCTTTCCGAACTTGCCAGTTGCAGATTTCTCACAAAAGAGCAGGTTAGGAAAATTCATCGGAGTTATATAGGATGACTTACCACCTGATGATTGACTCCCGGCTGGCGCTGCTGGAGCCGGGGCGCCACAAACAAAAGACCGACGATTTTCGGATGCATTTCCACCCTCCGATCGAGCTCGACCCAACGCGGAACTACGAAGCCGCTCTCGACAAGCTGATCACAATGACCTATTCTTGGCACAGTGTGGCGGCGCAGTACAACAACAACCAACTAAAATGGAGGAAGAAGGGCGAAGCTTGGAAACCTTTTACGTTCCCCGATGGGATGTACGGGTACACCAACCTCGCCTCGTATTTGCAGGCGCACACGGGGGTGGTCGACCCTTCTGCCACGGACAAGAAACATATTTTCAATCTGTACTTTGATTTGTCGATCTATCGGGTCGTGATCGGGGTCGCCAAAGACTACGAGCCCGACCTCTCCGTCGGGAAGTTCGCCGAACTGCTGGGCTTCGACAAAAAGGTCTTGAAAGACGAGACAAGTTTTGTCGGCGAAAGAATCCCTGACATCACAAGGGGCGTTGACTGGGTTTTTCTTCACTGCGACTTGATCACGAGGAAGGTGAACGATGTGGCGAACGACTTTCCACTGTGGGCCGGCCAGTCAGTTATCCCTTCACAAAGGAACCCCGGCGCCTCAAATTCCACCCCGTCGGCGGAAGCCGGATCGACTCGATCCGAATACGCGTCACAGATGGGAGAAACAACATTTTGGACCTCAACGGGTCACACCTGGCTTTGGCTCTTGTGATTCGAGAGGTCTCCGCCGCGGTTTGAAATATCTTTTCTATTGTATAGTGTGCCCCGTATATTGTGTCTCGATGAACAACCCGAGTGAGTGGATGAAAATCTTCGACCCGCGGGCTGGGTGGTATCGCTACATGCACAAAGGGACGGGCGTGATTCGCGACGAGCTTATGGACGCTTGTCCGAAGGTCGCGAAGCCGGCGAAACACGCCGAACCCCCGCTGGTGAAACCCCCCAAGGAGGTAAGGCCTCCGAACACAGAATAAAGTGGAGTAAAAAAAATCCGACAACTGATGGGGAAGCGAACGGCGCGACCAAAGGGGGAGATGCAATGTGGAAGCTTACCCAAATTTTGGCCAACCGTCTTTGAAATGTTTTTGGGTTGCATACGCCATGGCTTGGTTCACATCTCCAAAAAATCTCGAGAAGGTGGACTACGAGCGCATCAATCTCGAAATGCCGCTCGTGCTCCCGGGAAATGCTCAACACCAGCCGAAAAAAGGGCTGAAGTTCCGGGATGTTGTGCACGACTGGTACAACGCTTACTTCAACGTCGAGTACCGCTTCGAAGCTCTTGCCGATGGGGCTAATCTTGCGGACAACGCAAAGACCGCCCCAGTCAACGGTTCTTTCTCACTGATCAAGACTCTGACGACGAGGACCGCGGGAAAGAAACTTTACGAAGCGAACGGTGTCCACAAGGTTATATTTGTCAAAACGCTGTTGAATATTCCGACGACTATTCAAGGAGCGTGGCAAAGGATGAGTTTTGGTATCTCGAAACCGACAACACGACTGTGACGAATCCTGCCACGCCCGCCACCAACAAAGGCATCGAAGCGCGACACAAACTTTCGAGGGGGGCCGAAACGGTGAAAACCGTGATCCCTCTCAAACATTTCTCGTTCTTCGAGGAGCTGTGTAACAGACTTCTCCCCCCGATGCAGCTTGAGGTTGAAATCGTGTTGCAGGACGACGCCGAGATGACTTTCCAGAATGACAACACCGGGTGGAGAATTGTGGTCAAAAAGTTGGAATTGACGCCAGAAGGGCAAAGACACCAGAAGGGCAAAGACTGATGAACGAACAATTCCTGAAACCGACGAAATGGACCTTCTTGCAAGAAACCCTGGTCTCCAGCGCCGCCCGACGAGACGAAGTTGGGCAGTGGCAAATTTCCCCCGGCGTCAAAAACGCAAGGCATGTCTTTCTCTTCTTCCAACAGTCGCGGAAAGAGAACTCTCTGTCTTTCAACCCGTAAAGCTTGGACACGTTCAACCTCGACGGAGACGATTCCGCGAAACTGAGCACTTGTCGACTGATGTATGGTTCAGTTTACTATCCCGAGCTCGACTATGACGGAGAAGACCAGGCCCGCATCCGCCGTGATTTGATTGAGTTTCACTACAGGAAGAACGACCCCAACTCCAAATCAGCGTGGACAACTATTCGTCTCCTTACCCTGTTGTTTACTTCGACCTCCGCGCGACCAAAGAAAGCATGACGGGCGATTCGAAGAAACTGATTCTGCATTATCGGCTGAACGAAGCTGCCAATGCTCAAGATTACATTATCTTCGCCGCCATCTTGAACGAAGAAGAAGTCGTGATCAAGGAGATTGGAAACGAGTTGGTTGTGGGTTGAGACAGAAAATTCTTTTCCTTAGTATGAGATGGCCACGACGTACTCTACGTTTCGAATCGCGCACTCCGATGGGCAAAAACACAGCCTGAAAAGGCTGTTGCTACACGAACGGCTGTGACTCTGCGCGTCAAACCCGAACAAATCGGGCACGGTGACTCCCTCCTTTTTCACGGACACCCAAATCAAATGCATGCGGAAAGCAGCCAGCGAGAAAAGCGGCGCAGATCTCAAGATTTCCCAGACACAGATCGAAAAGATGGCGCAGAGTGCTGGGAATCTTTTTTCGACGGTGTTCAGTTTGGCGCGGCCGTTGCTTGTGCCGGTGGCCAAAACCGCCGCCAAAGCTTTGGCGACTGCGGGCTGAGTTTCGCCGCGGACAAAGCTTTGAAGAAGATTTTCGGGAAGGGCTACGGGCCAAGGGAAGCGGAGCTTTACCGACTCACACAAATGTTGTCGCCAGACCAATGAAGGGGATGGAAAGGTACTTGGTTGGGAAGGGAATGGTTCGTGGTGGCGAAGAGTGATGGTGATGGCGCAGAGTGCTGGGAATCTTTTTTCGACGGTGTTCAGTTTGGCGCGGCCGTTGCTTGTGCCGGCGGCAAAACCGCCGCCAAAGCTTTGGCGACTGCGGGGCTGAGTTTCGCCGCGGACAAAGCTTTGAAGAAGATTTTCGGGAAGGGCTACGGGCCAAGGGAAGCGGAGCTTTACCGACTCACACAAATGTTGTCGCCAGACCAATGAAAGGGGATGGAAAGGTATATGGTTGGGAAGGGAATGGTTCGTGGTGGAGGAGCCGCGCAGTATTGTGGGTTTCTTGGAATGTTGGCCTCCATCGGGGTTCCCCTTGCCTTGTCCCTCGTGAAAAGCATGTTGGGAAAAGGAATGCAAGTGGGGCCCTCCCGCTCAAGACGCTCGTTGCCAGGACGACTTCCACAGCCCCCTCCTTCTCAGCGGGGAGATGGAATGCGAATTATCCTCCATGGTTTCGCCCGCCGCCTGTTCGGGGAACTTGGCGAGATTGGGAGAAAAAAAATGAGATTCCGGGATGTCCCACTCTCGAACATGATCTGACCAATTGGTGTGAATATCTCGGCATCCCGATTCGAGGGATTTTCTTCCGAGACGAAGCCAAACCTCTGCACCATTCCCCTTGCATTTTGAACTTGGACGATTTTGGCAGTTTGGAAACACACTGGGTCGCTTGCTGGCGCGGGAAAGATCTGGAGTATTTCGACTCTTTTGGGCAGCACCCTCCTGTCGAACGGGAAAAAGAGATGCGGAAAGCGGGGAACAAAACCTTTCTGCGAAACGAAGATCAAATACAAGCGCTCGACAGCGTGCGATGTGGGTAATATTGTCTTCTGTTTCTCAATGAGCACAACAGGGGGACAAATTATCCGGATATTCTCCGAATGTTTTCCACAGATGTGCGAGAAAATGAGAGAGTTGTGAAAAATTACTTCGAAAATATAGCGTGATGGTGGACATCTATTGCGTGAGATACAAGCGCAAGACCCCAAATGTCCCTGGGTCGGAGAAAGTGGTCACAACAAAAAATGGGCGGAGAATGTTGAAAGCTACATGTGCGGTCTGTGGGATAACCAAAACGCGTCTCTTGCCGAAGTCGGGAAACTAGCGGGGCCCTCTCTTGCAGAGGGCTCTGGAATTGGCACAGACATTGCTGGAACTGCGATGGATTTGTTCTTGGAACATGGAGTCCCATTTCTCGCAAAGAAAGGGGTGGAAATGGGTCGGTACTATTCGTCGGAGGCAATGAGGAACCCCGAGCTTCAGAGGCGGGCGATTGATTGGGCTGTGGAGAAGGGCAAGCCTGTTCTTCGAAAGGTTGGGAGCGAAGCGTTAAACCAGCTTTCCACGAAGGTTCGACCCAACATCCGTTACAAAACCGACAGGCCTGATCTCCATGGACGTGGGCTTCCTATTCCCTTCCCGTTCGTGGATTTCAAGAAATTGTGGAATGTTGTGTCCGACCCAACCCTTTTCAAAGGCCCAGTTGTTTCTGAGAAAGAGGGGCGCGCTTTGGTGGCAGAATACAAGCGGCAGTACAAGGAGTACAGAGACAAGGGCGGCACGCGGAGCTATGGGTCTTGAATCAAGTGGAAGGGATATCGAAAAGGGGTTGTTGGTTCGGGGTTGGGAGACTTTGTCGACCCGCGGTTTACACGTTATGGGGTCTTGGTTCCGAAGTTTGCAACAGACCCGAAGTTTTTGAAAGCTTTTTCCAAAGCTGTGCCGAGCCACCATGGCTTCATGGATGTTCTCCAGAAGACGGCGCGAAACTACTATGGTTCAGGTGTGGACATCCATGCGATGACTGGGAAACTTCCCAAACCGAAGAAAGGTTGGACTCTTCCGGGGCACAACTACACCGGATCGTAACAATAATAATAATTAATAATAACTTATTTACTTATATAGCGCCCTTTAACATTTATGGGATGATCAAAGGCGCTGTACAATCCAAGAAAACCAATATTACAATAGATAATCACAACAAAAATGCTCTTCACAATAGATAATTACAATAACAATACTAAAATAAAATAATGATAATAAACAAATAAACAATGAATGAATGAATGAATGAATGAATAAAAAGTAAAGAAATAAAATACAAAATACCGATGAGATTGTAATGTAAATCTAGAGCGCTTGCTTAAAAAGATAGGTCTTAAGAGATTTCTTAAATAGCGCTAGCCCTCTCCACCAACAGCTCGACTACGATCCGGAGACGGGTGAAATCCGAGAAAACTTTCAAAGCCCGACGGGCGCAACGGATGCAATTGCGATGCAACACGACGTGGATTACAGTAGTTGTGGGCACTGGGCAAAAAAATATGGTGCGGACGAGAAAAAGTGCAAGCATGCGGCCGACAGGAAAATGCAATGCTATTAACACGAAAGAGAGGTTGGATTTGGGTGTCTAAAGCCCAAACCAAACGTTAATAGTTTCCAGGCGTCTGATGGCGTTCGACAGGTACCATGGAATTTCTTCTGTCGCTTGCCTTTCGAGAGACCAAAGTTCGCCTAATATTTCCCAAAAGGCTACCACATCATTTTTCGCTTCTTCGATAAGTTTGTCTTCATACAAACAGTCTTGATAAAAACTTTCCACGCTCCCATTTAACGATGAGAGAATGGCTTCAAGTTTTGGTGGAAATTGGTCTTGTTTTGGTGGAAATTGGTCAACGTAATCGTTGGGAGGAAAAGGTGAAGATCGGAAATGGTCGCGTCGAAAGTTTCGATTAAGTCGCCAACTATTTCTTGCACTTCGCCGTCCTGCAAAGGCCCGTTTTCCATTGAATGTGTACCTCCTTTTCTTCAAAAGGGCGCCACTTACCGCCCGCTGCATTTCCCCCCGTACTTCCCGAACAAGTGGGTGCGGAATTTTCGTCCTGCACGAAGTAAAAAATGATTACAAGCGTGGCTATTATTCTTTCTCCAGAGAATTATTTGTTCAAATGCTTCGACTTCGGGGATTAATCACAACCAAGACAGCCTTTGTCTTCATGTTCGGGGTATTTTGATTCTTCCCGCCTGTCCGCTTCGAATTCCAAAGTGCCCCAGTCTGGTTTGTTTAGATCCTCCTCCTCCGCGTTGTCAAATGAATAATTGACATAGACGTTGAACAGCTCGTAAAAAGTGGGCATTGCGCGCTTGACGGCCCAATCGGGGAGGTATTTCCGATTGTGAGGGTGTCTTCCAGCTCTTCCATAAAAACGAGCAATGCCTTTTTCATTTGGGGAGGCAAGGAGTTCCACAGCTGCTGTGCTCTGGTGTCGTCCATATATCTTTGGGTGGTGTTTGTTCAATAGGGTGTATCACAACATCTTTTGCATCCACTCGTCCCAGACCCGCGCAGGGAGGTCTTCTTTTCTCACATCCGGAGGTGGGGCGCTGGTTCGTGAACAGACGTCGCCCTCGTTGCACCCTGTACATTTCAAACAACGAGGAAAATCCAAGTCGTCTTCTGGGGGTAAAAAACCGTACTCTCGAAGTGAGGGGTCCGGACAAAGAAACTTCTCTTTCTCAACCACACCCCACGACCAAACGGCGGGGATCATTTTCCTCTAAAATGAACGGGGGGGGGGGAATCTTGTTTTCCAACAAATTCCATCCTCCCCCTTTGCGCAGCCGTTGTTTTTGCAAGTGTGAATAGGTTCAGCCCCCTCCCCCTCCTCTTGGAGATACATCTGCATTATTTTTTTTCCCAATCCCATGGGACCTCTGGGAAAGGAAAAGCTGGCTGCTGTCTGCGGGGTGCTGGAACTGGTGGCCTCTTTCTGCGAGGTGCGGGGACTGATGGCCTCTTTCTGTGGGGTATGGGCAACTCCACACCCTGTAATACTCCCACATGGTGGAGCTGTCAGACGTTGTTGACGCTGTTCAGGACCTCTTCCTGCATTCGTGCTGCTACCATCTTTATGATTACCCCCTATAACCCTTTTGTTTAAAAGGCTGTCTACTTAGCGCAAAAAAGTAAACTAACATTACTAAAGCTGTTTTAATGTTTTTGAATACGTTACACAGACAGGTCTCTGGCGCTTTCGCTCCTCGGGCTTCGCCCTCGTCGCGAAAGCGCCAGAGACCTGTCTTTTTCACGTGTGTCAGCTGAATGGTGGCAAAAGCGACTGTGCCATGACGTCACTACACAGCTGTGTCGTGACGTCAGTGGTAGCAACATAAAACAGCTCAATGGTGCAAAAGCGATTGTACCGTGACGTCACGGCACAGCTGTGCTGTGACGTCAAATGTGGTTGATCTACTGTGGAATAGTATGTCTGATTCTCGGAAAACAGAGACTTTCCCTATGAGTGATCCGATTGTTATGGGAGTTCTTGAGTGCAATGACGTTACTTGTAATAAAAGCTAAGCTCTTGAGCCCGCGAGTTCGTCATAGGAACTGGTCAGCGGTATTCCACCACAGTCATGTGGTGATGATATTGATACTTCATGTAAGTGTCCCCAATAGAATGAATTGCAACAAGGAAATTCATAATGAGCTTGTTAATGTGTTTAAAAAATGATAGTTATAATAAAGCAATGAGTTGCGATGTTTTCAAATTTTGTCGCTTCGCCAGCGCGCCATGGTGGCTACAGTTGTGATTTTCATCACGTGCTGGCAACGCGACAAAATATGAAAACATCGCATCACCGGTGCAAGAAAAAAATCGCTCGTGTAGCCGCGGCTTAAAGTCGCTCGAATTTCCTCTTTGCTTGCATAAATACACAAGGTTAAACTAATAATGAAAAAAGTACAGGGTAAGAGCCATTTTTTGGAAGGAAAAGCGATCAAAGCAAAGTTCGCGACTGATCGAGACAATGTTAATTTGTTTGCTTTCTTTGCGGTTTCATCTTGCATCTGATTGGTGGCTACGCAATGGACCTGTCAAAATCAAATCAAAGTGTTCACGGTTTTTTTACTTTCACAGTAAAACTGTGGTGTGGTGGACTCTTATAATTTAGTGCCAGTTATATTGATTTTTATGAGAATATGTATAGAATCAGGAGGAAATCAGTATCATCGTAAATACCATATTGAGAACATTTTGAATCGAATAAATGAAATGTATGGTATTGAAATGACTTATGAAAACAGACTAAGTACTGTTTAATAAACGAGCGGGAGTGTTTTATGGGGTGATAAAACACGACCCTTGAGTTTATTGAACGGCTTCAAAAGTGAAAATCTCTAGGGAATTTGCGAACTTGTTTGTTTAGCATACTTGTGCGATAATTTTTTGATAATTTTTCGTGTTTCACAAAAGAATTTGAAGAAGCAAGCACGCATTACATGGAGTCGCCCTGAGAATTATTGTGAGAAATATCATTGTGTCGTTTCGGACTGTATGACTAATTAATGGCACACCAAAAACCACGTGGCTTCGAACCGAACATTTCGTGAGCCAAAAAGGGCGGAAGAAGAAAGTGAAACATTGGAAAATGTTGTCCCAAAGTCGACCCGTTCGGTAAATAAATGGGCGATGACAATTTTGGGGGAGTGACAGGCCGGAAGAACAAATAAGAAAGCTTGTGAGGAAGAAAGCGGATCTGCTGTGGAAACTTCTCCAATTCAAGATTTGGAAACGAACATTTGCGAGATGACGGCAGAGTCTCTACACTTTTGGCTGACGAAGTTCATCATGGAAGTATGCAAAGACACAGGAGAAACTTACCCTTCACGAACGCTTTAGTGTCAGCACCGAAATGTTTACAAGATCTGTGGTCAATAACTGAACGTTCAATATTACCTATATTACCTAATAAACTATTCGCAAATGTTAACTTTGGAATAAAGAAATTGAATATTGCATCAAAGTTGTTTTGTTTGTAATTCTTGTTTATTCAGCTGGCCGTTACACTGTCTCACCTCTTTAAAGCTGTTTTATAAAACATCATCCTTATTAGTGTTCTTTATATAAAGAATACTAATGAGAACAAATTTTATATAGAGAATATCAATGACGCAAAATACAATCAGCCCCGCTCTCCCCTGGGACTGAAATCAAATGCCGGCCCCAGGCTTTTTAGTTTGACAGTGTTTTACCGGGCTTTAAAACACGAGCACGTGACCAATTTTAATGGCTGTGATAGGTTGTTGAGCTCATAAATTATTAATGAGTATTTGAAGGATATATAATATCTTTGAACTGATTGATAAAGTGTTACTAGAAGTCAATGAAAAAGAGATAAAGAATGATTAATATCAGCTATATATTGAGAAAATTATTTAACATGCTAGGATGCCTTATAAGAATATACCGCTTACGAAATCAAAGAAAACATTAAGATTCTAGGAGATTTGGTGGAAACAAATATACATGCTAAAAAAGCATGATATTCACCAAATTGTCAACAAGTGACCTATTGTGTGGTTCTCGAAAAGTTTACTCAGTTGTGAATTTTTTGTTATATTTTTCTCAAATTTGGAGAAAGGCGATGATAAATCAAGATTCTCTTGATCCAGAATCTTCATATCATGAATGAATTGTTTGTAATCCCATTCACCGCCTTTTATTGTTTCTCTGAGATTAGTTAAGACTTTTTCATACGATGTAGCACTGAATTTTAATAAATCAGTTTTACCCTTTATGTTTTTTAATTCATGATAGCTTTTTAAAAGTATAGCAGCAGAAGTTAAAGTACCTAACACAACTGGGTTTAATGTCTCACCGCCTGTAATTACACCTACGCTGGCGAGCATAACACTTGCAATATTCATGACATAATTTATTTTTTGTTTCTTTTATGAGAATGTTTATACATCCAGTTTATTTTATGATAATATGTGTAGAGATCCTTGATTTGCTTTAATTTTTGTTCATCAATATCGCCATCAATATGATTGAGGGGTTGACATTGAAACCCAATCGATATCTATAATTACTGTCTGAATCTTTTTTCAGCTGTTATATAACAAACTTTTTTATTAAAGTGAAAACTACCAATCCAATTTTTTATTCAGTTTATTTTATGATAATATGTGTAGAGACCCTTGATTTGCTTTCATTTTTCTTCATCAATATTAACATCAATATGATTGAAATTGAAGATGTCATTTTTAGTCATTATATTATATATTTATATTAATTCACGGTGAATGTCAAGCTACAAGTTGCTTTATTGAAAATAGGTTCATTTATCATATTACCTTTGAAAACTCGTAATGATAGGGCGTCTTTCTGTCAATAATGAAAAATTAGTCACAATCTGTTGATTACCATCATTTAGGAATGAAATTGTTTCTGTGGTGTGGTCTTCGGCACTACATGTTATGCTTTAAAGAATACAGTCAAAAGGAATTAATAAGCCACCCCTTACCGTTCTAATAATTTGTATGTAATCACGGTTTATTGTTTTATCATAAAGACCAGTAATAAAAAATTGGGATTTGAATTGAAATGATATTATATTATGTTCATTCATGTCAAGGTCAATCCCCATCTGCATTTTTGGTTGACGATCTTATATGCTTTAAGAAAGTCAAAAACACTACTATCAACATAATTCAAAAGTGTGAATGATATATAAATGAATCATATATGACTGCATGAAATCAAATGAATGATCCTAGTTGTAAACGCAATTTATGATTAAGAAGCCTGAAATTCAGGACTTCAAGTTTGAAGTTACTCGCGATTTTACGGTGCGATGTCTAACCAACTGAGCTATGAAGCCACTGACGTTGCAGGTCAAATTCAAATGAGTGTGAATGTATATGAAATGAATCATATATGAATGCGGAAATGAAATCAAATGAATGATCCTCGCAGTTGTAAACGCAATTTATGCAATTAAGCCTAATTCAACTTCAACGTTTGAATGACCTCGATTTTATGCGATGCTTTGAGCTATGAAGCATGACGTGAGCAGGTCAATTGTGGTTCATATGTTCGTGGAAATGAGTGTGAATGATATATGAAATGATCATATATTTCAGGCTTCTTTCGCAATTGCATAAATTGCGTTTAATGCGAGGATCATTCTTCATTGATTTCATTTCCGCAGTTCATATATGATTCATTCATATATCATTCACACTCATTTCTTTCACGGGAACATATGAACAATTGACCTGCTACGTCAGTGGCTTCATAGCTCAGTTGGTTAGAGCATCGCACGGTAAATAGTCAGTTCAAACGTTGAAGTCCTGAATTTTCAGCTTCTTTTAATTGCATAAATTGCGTTACATAATTCAAAAGATAGTCAACACCATGAACTACCATATATAGTTGACTGTAAGATGCAAGGTAAGTATTTAAATCACCACCGTCGTTGTCTAAATGTGTTGTGTAGTATACATACATTGGAGGTGTTTTTTTTAAATGAACTATTGTTTTGGTATAATAGTATTCTGTTGTTGGATCGTGTTGATAGTGAAATTTTTCGGTATGATTGTTGTTAAGAGAAATTCCCGTTCCGTTTATTGATACTTGTGCTCTTTGCCATTGTTTGTAATCTGTGAAAAATTGTTCATGCAAAGTGTATGGTCTTTATCACTTGAGGGGTTGACATTGAAACCCAATCGAAATCTATAATTACTTTCTCAGCTGTTATATAACAAACGATTTTATTAAAGCGAAAACTACCAACCCAATTATTTTTTATCTCATTCACAATAACACTGTATTCAGAAGACCATTCATCTATTCGATCCATAAGGTACTTGAAGGTGTTTCCGATTTTGTGTGAAAATGATGGTTTTGTTTTATTATCCATATACGATTTCTTTGCGGCCTCGGTAGAAATTGAAGGCTGGCTTAATCCTATTATTCGATGATTATTCATTTGTAAAGACCTGACATAATACCTCCAGTTGTTGAAACATATTTTGTTAAGTCAGCATGGCTGGCTATAGTTGACAAACTTGAATCAACGCAATGTTTGTTTGCACGATCAGCGTAATTAATTGGATATGCGCTATTTACAACACGATATATTCTATTGAGATCTAAATTTCCAAGCATTGCATTTGAACCATCTGTCTTGAGAAATAAATTTTCTTTTGAATCAACGTATTGTTTATTTGCAGCATCTCTACTTTCTGTTGGATTAGAAACATTAATTAACCGGTTATTTTTCAAATCAATGGCGCCTGAAACATGAATTTCACCAACATTTTCAAGATGCTTGTTTAATAGATCAAATGGTCCATCAGATGTAAAACGGATTACATTTTCAAATTGCAAAGGCGTGCTGTGCGAGCCACCACCAATTCCGATTATCGAGCACATTCTGCTCCATTGTTTGCTAAATTGGTTATCCTTGATATTTTTCAAGTCAACTCATTTCAGATAGCCAAGTTTATCTTTTATTATCACAATCATTTGTTGCCTCCAATGTTCCTCAACTTGTATGAGACAAGTAGTCAAATTCATAATTATGTCACCAGAACGGCTGGATATTACCGCACTTATTTCTGTCGTACAAACATTAGACAATTTACAATTCTCTTTCAAGGTCCTATGATTTGGAATTCTCTTCCTACCTCAATTACCTGTTCGGCAAGTTTTTTCACCTTCAAGAAAAAATTGTTAGAATTTTTATTCAGCCAATCCTGAATGCCGCACTAACACAGCATTTAATTATACTCATATTATCTTTCGAGGTGGCCTCTCCTATAAGCCTTGTTGTTTCCTGAAGTCGCCTCGCCACTAACTTAAGTTCATTACTTGTAAATATTATGAAAATGGGAAATAAATAAATAATAATTGTTTATTTACTGCTTGATCATTTTTTGTAGGGTCTTTGATATTGTTGATATAATGACTGTTGATGTTAAAATTCGTGCTCATAGCATATTCCTCATTTCAGCTGACGAAAGTTTGCCTTGCATCTTCATAACTGATAAAATTGTCTTCATTGTTGGTCAACTCTTGAAATGTTTGTTGTTTACTTTTTATCACATTATACTGATTATTAAGGTCGATATTACCATTATTACTATGTTTTTGACTAATTAAAGAATTTAATTGCAAAACTGTTGTGTCAAAGCTTTTTTGATTTACCTCACTAGATAAACCAGACTTTAAGTGTGTTTGGTTATTACGTCATCGTTGTGGGTAGCCTTAGTGGCATTTCTTAGCCGTTTATGTTGCATATCATAATCACCATTATCTGTTAATTTAAAACCAATCCTAGGATCACCTTTCTTACCTTTACCAGAAATTTGGTAATCAGAAGGTTTACTCGGTAATAATTCATTTGAATAACTCATTATATTAATATATTAGATTATATCCTTTCAGTGAAGTTTCTACTTATGAATTGTCTTGGTTTATCAATATACAAGAAACTTTATGGTTGTTCGGTTGCCTTTTTATAGTCGCTTTTAGAAACACCATTTTCACGGCAGATTAACAACTGTTCATTAGTACGTGGAGAATCAAATATACAACAATGGCTTGCATCCATACGAATTGTTTTATCAGTGTTAGACCAACTTTGTAATTGGTAAATACAGCTGACATTTTGTTCAAAGGGATTATTTTATCATTGCTTGCTTCAATAATGTCATATCCAACTTGTTTGCCTATTGGCTCAAATGTTTGAATCAGATTTTGATATTTTGATTGTTGAAGATTACGAGCAAAAAGAACTTTGTCAAAATATAATAACCTATAAATGAGGTCGAGTAATAGATTCGTCTTGCCAGAACCAGAAGGAGCAACAATTAGCATTCTGAAACATCTTGTCAGGCATAAAATGTATTTCTGTTTATAATTTGAAGTTACATCGTCTTGAACATTATAATTTGGTATTCTCATTCTATTATACAGTATAGTTACATTATTTAGTTCAACTGTTAGTTCAACTGTCAGTTCTTCCTCTTGTTTTATATATGATGTGCATAATTATGTGATGTAATTTTATAATGAGTTTGCTTAAGTGGAAAGAAATTGCAAAAAAGAAAACTGAGCTAGGCAATAAAATAAATTTTGTGCATGATACAATTTTGAAAAATCAGTTGGGAGAGAAAACAAGCCAAGAATCTTTTCAAAAAGTATTCAAACCGATAACCACCCAATTAGATGATGTTGCGTTGACTAATTTAAATATAGCTCGTCTCACAAAAAGGCGAGAGAAGAAAACAGAGGCCCCTGATTATGGAATTGATATCGAAGATGGGAGGTTCCAGATTATGGATTGGAAGGCCTATTTGATGAGGGTGTTGCACCTGAGCCTGAAAATAAAATAGTACCAAAACCACCTACTTATGAGGAATCATTAAAAGATATTTTAGAAGGAAAGAAACAAATTCATGTTGAACCTCAATATTTCCCTGAAGAACCAAAAGAGATGACTCCAGAATATGACGAAGATGAGGATATTGACTATGCTTTGGATGAAGAAGACTGGATTAATGAAATCTTAGATGACATGAGTATCTCAAATTATGATGATGTAGAAAAACAGCTTAATAGAAAAGAAAAAACACCTAAGGCCAAAAAAATTTGAAAAATAAAGTTGTGGAAAAAGCCAAAGAGACAAGAGATAAGTTAAAAGGTTATAAAAGTCAAGTATCAACAGCGTACAATGAAGGAAAAATTCAAATTCATACCACCAATAACATTCAATCACGAACATTCGATTGGGTTGAATCGAATTATCAATATGAGCTTCACATAGTTCAATATCAATGCAGGCTATTATAATCAGCTAATTATTAAATAAAGGAAAGATAATGGCGTTTCATCCACAAACATAAAATTTGCACCTGGTGTTTGGAATTATGATGACATAAACAGGTATATCAGAGAAAGCACTGCAATAAAAGAAGAACGTAAAGATGATGAACACCTAATAAATGTTAAATTCGATGAAACCACGTTTCGAGTTACAATAATAATAAAGGAAAATTATCAACTTGATTAACACATGGTAATTTTCATGAATTGATAGGATTCCATAAAAAGATATTGAAGAATAGAAGTTATATCGGTACATACGTTCCTAATTTAAGCCAAGATACAACGGAACGGAACATATTGGAAAAAAGATCGGTGAGAAAAATGGTGATTTGATCATGGCTGAACTTTCAAGCCGATTTAATAGAAGAATCTTCAATGATTTTATGGCATATGAAATGCGTAAGAATGACTATAATACAGGAACACAATTGAATTTGGCAAAGTATAATTCACTGTATCTGCTTGTCTATTTCGATCTGAGTTTTCAGGCTGAAAAAGTAACCAGAGATCCTAAACAGTTAATTTTCAGATACAGATTATCAGCAAATGCAAATCAAACTTTCAGTGTTCACGCTTTTGTACTATATGAAGAAATGTTGAACTTAAAGGCAGATACTGACTCAATGATTTTAAGATAGCTATTCATGGAGTTCCAAATACTGACTATTCTATAATAAAACGTCTTCTGACCACTAGCAGTCTTGAAAAGTGGAATGTTCATCATCTGTGAACTTCTCGTGGCGCGCCCGCTTATTTGTCCTCGCTTAATAAACTGGGAGGAAAGGTATTCCGACACGCGGGATGTTAGGCATTTAAAAGCCATCATAGCTACTGGTAGCCATTTAAGTTCCTTTAAAACTGGTGTGATGTGGTCGTGTTTGCGCGCCCTGGTCACAATTCGGGCAGCAAAGTTCTGAGTACTTTGTAATTTGCTTATATTACTTTTTGATGTATTCGCCCATAAGTTCATAATAGTTAGTAGAGTGTGTTTGTCAAAAACATGCTTTGTGAGTCCTATTTGACTAAGACAAGACATACAAGACGAGACAGTTTTGGTAATGTGTTCGTCATAGGTTAGGTTAGTATCCAAAATTACTCCAAGGTCTTAAGCGCTGTGTTCCGGCACGAGTTCTCTTCCCATGAAAATCTGGAATGCATTTGCCTGCTACCAAACACGATAAGTTTAGTTTTACTTGGGTTCAGTAATAAAAGGTTGTTGGAACACCATTGACTTATTCTGTGCAAATCATCTCTTAAGTCAGCAAAGGCGTTAACAGCATCTTTCATTTTGAAGGATATAACTACTTTAGTGTCGTCTACATAGCTATGGACACTGCATTTATGCGGTGCTGAAGGAAGATCATTAGTGTATATGCCAAATAAGAGTGGTCCGAGTATACTTCCCTGCGGAACGCCACAGTTAATGAGCAAGGGCTCTGACAGTCTTGAATGGATTGATACACTTGTCGTCCATCATTAAGATAGCTGGAAAACCACTGGATAACAGGATTTGAGGCGCCTACATCTTGCAATTTCGAGATTAGGGTGACGTGATTACTGGGAGAATCGGGGCAAGGCAGTCCTTTAAAACACGAACAGAAATCTTGTCGATCCCTCGGGCTTTGTTTTATTGATGGCATTGATGATATAATGTGTTCGATTTCACCGCTTCTTAACTGTATTCAAATGAAACTGCTCGTACAACGGGTATGGTCTTGAAACAAAATAGTTTCGGTTGATTTTTATGTTGCATTCATTGGCCAATGACTGTATTTTGTCAACAGAACTTTGGCCAACTGAAACGAAAAATCGATTGAACTCATCTGCAACAGTTCTGTTATCCTTGCTGAAAGTTCTCTGGGATGTGGGGTTTTTTAGGGATTATGTGGCGGATTGCTTTCCAGATATTGTTTGTATTGCCTGATTTCCTTTGAATCTGTTCTGTGAAAAATTCGCGTTCAACAATTTTAATTTCTCTTTTTACCTCCTGTATTAGGTTTCCATAAGCCATTGGGTCATTACGTTACGTTTTCTTGCTTCTTTACGCCAATAGTCTCTTTTTTTTTCATCAGTGCGCGTATGTTATCAGTTATACATGGATTTGGCTTTCCGCGGACTTTAACCGTTTTAATCGGAGCATGCTGATCGAGTATAGAAGAAAAAAAGCAAATTGAATACATGAAGCTTCTCCTCGACGTCATCAAAGTCATCAACTATTAACGACAGTGCTTTTGAAACATCATTATGAAATGAGTCAGCATTGTAGTGCTTATAGCTTCTGGTAGTGATATAAACAGGCTTGGAGCGCTCTTTCTTTAGTTTTAATGTAATGTAGACTAGGTCATGGTCGCTGATCGAGCTCTCCAGGACCATAACATTAAGAACTTGCTTTGTATCTGAAGCCAGGGCTACGTCCAGAATCAAACTAGTAGTTTCCGTTACTCGTGTTGGTCTAGTAATAAGTTGTGAGAGATTGTAGGAGCGGCAGAAATTTAGTAAGACTTTAGCCTCAGGATTGTCACTATTCTCGAGACGACAAGCAGGTAAATAGGCAAATTGAACAACGAAGCATAAATAAAGGCTTCAATTAAGTCAGAGTCAACACTTGAGAGAGGAGTATTTGGTGGTCTATACGCCGTGCAGACGATAAACGGTTTCATGTTCTTAACCTGGACTTTTAGCCACAGTTGCTGGAAACCAGATGGCGCCGTAAGTGAGATGTCGCTCAAGTACTCGGTTTTGAAGTTTCGTGAAACATAGGCCCAAACGCCGCCACCTCTGCTATTCTGACGATATAAACGATAGATAACATAACCAGGGATTTCGATTTCCAGATCTTGAACTGTCCCGTTGAGCCATGTTTTGGATACAGTAAATATATCGAACCTGTTGGCTAACACTATTTCTTTTACGAGGACGTAGTGATCTCGGCATTTGAGAGAGCGAACATTAATGTGTGCTATGCTCACATTGCCATTCGTTTTGCCAAAATCATATGAAGAATAATTCAGTGTGGGTTCAGGGTTGGTTTGAACATCATGTAGCAATTGTAAAATTGGTCTCAAAGCAGAAGTCGAGTTATCGTAGTAAGCCGTGGTTGCCTTTGATCTTTTGACCCGTGTAGAGACATTCATGACGGTCTTCCACGCTGTGACTAGTGGCCTTCGGTGAATGAATGTCCAACTTTCCGCTTTTAGTCGACAGGATGGCATAAAACAAAACTCGCAGTGCTGAATTTTAGTGGAGAGGTCATGCTTGCTATCCTCAGATGAACTGATCTTATATAACAGGAAAGCAAGAACCCGAAAACGACAGCTCTTGACAACGCATCTGTCCGCCATCTTGGGAAATTGCAAAACAGATATCACTCAAGCTTCCCCCTGCTCATCCATACATAAGCCAAACACACAATTACAAAACACACCATTTGCAAAGAGGCTAGACATGATACACCGAGGCAATTCCCTTAACCTGGAATAGGAGCTGCAGGTTATACTGGAGAAAATGAAAACAGAGGTCTCAGCTACGTTTAACAAGGCACAAATAATCAACAACTGCTAACCGTAGAAGCATAGAATGCTATAAACTAGCTAGGACGGACGGTATAACAAACCATAGAATGCGAGCGGCCAATGGAACAACGTTTCTGATAAGCACTAGCCAAATTCCTTTTTTGATTATCTGATAGGGTCTGTTAGTGTTTTTTTGTTCCATTAATGGTTCCAAACAATAATAAAAACGGTTAGAAAACAACAGACGACTGAAAAAAGGCATGGATATTAAACTGGTTAAAAGTAATATACGAAAACAGATTGGAGGTAATTTATTAACGCGTTTTCTTGGTCTAACAAGAACTTTAGCTCCTACTATTGGTCTTAGTGCTTTGAGTGGATTAGCATCTGAAGGAGCTTCTCAATTGGTAAAAAAAAATACTGGTGGTTATCTTGTCAAACCAGAAATGTTACCTCAATTGATTCCATACATCTCTCTCCTAACTCAGAAACAAAGAACAAATTTAGCTAATTCGATGCAAACTGGATCAGGTTTTCATATGAAACCGACAAAAACACAGTCAGGAGGATTTTTAGGGACTCTTATGGCTTCTATTGGTATATCTCTAGCTGTTGAAAGCATAAAAAAAATTAACAGGTGAAGGGGCTCCACGAGTGGGAAGACGTACTAGAAGCATACCACAAAATATTGAATCTAAAAGTGGTAATGGTGCACCAGGAATAGGTATGTATCGCCCACCACCGTTTTTTGGTGAATGGCCAAAAAACGGTTGGTAGCTAGATGTACAAAAAAGTCAGGAAAAGGCCTGTTGTTGGGTAAAAACAGCCCATTAAATGGAATCCCATTACTAGGAGCAATATTGCAAAACCAAAATTCGATAAAAACATTCCAATGAGTGATCATGATTTAATAAAATGGTGTGAATACTTGAAAATTCCAATCAACACAGTTTAATGAAGAGACCAAACTGTTCCCTACAATCACAAACAAGCATTATTCATTTACAATCTTGAACCAAGTTATATGAGAGGAAGTCATTGGGTAACCACGTATGTAAAAAAATGGAGTTATCAATTACTTCGATTCATTTGGTATGTCTCCATTTCAGGAATTAGTGAACTATGCTTAAAAAAAAAGGAATTTAACATTACTGCATCAGAATAATCAAATACAAAATTTACTAACAACAACATGTGGGTATTTTTGTTTGTATTTTCTCAATGAGATCAATAAAGGACAAACATATTATGATCTACTGAAAGTATTCGATAATGAAACCATGAAAAATAAGAAATTCATTGAGAAGTATTTCAAAAATATATAACATACCTGAAAGACAAGAACATTAGGTATAACATCACATGGCGGAAAGTAAAACAAGCCAGATCTTACTCAAATGTCTCTAAGAAATGTAATTTGTGTTTGTGGGGAAAATATTTCATAATATGTAGACCTGAAATGTCAACACTGAACACCAGAAATGAACTAAGATCGTGCTGTAGACATTCTAAGAAGTTCCTGTTAAAAACTGTCATCACTTAATTAACGATTTTTCACCACTTGTCGCGTCATCGCTTGTAGGCATTGTTGTCTATTTTCAAAAATCTTTGTAACTGTTAATTTTGGCAGTTGCCTGATGATTGCTTCACAAGAGGCATGAAACTCTGAGTAGCAATTAAATGTCCTTGAAAAGGCCTTGAAATTGACAATAGCACCGAACATATCTTGGAGAAAACGTAAAGGTGTTTTGTGGCAGTGTTCTCTCAAAATTTTTACTCAAGATGATATAGGAATGGAAATGAGGTGGTAAATTTGCAGAAAGAGGCTGCTTAAATATATGTAAAGCTTGTGGGATGTAGCTGGAGTGACAAGGATACCTCACAAATTAATGTGATTTGGTAAGCTGAAGCCACTCTAAAGGCACTAAGGCCACATGGTAGCGGGCATTACCCCTTAAATCTACCAAAGCAACTGTTGAGCCCAAGCATTAGCAGCCATGGACAGCTGTTTCGGCCTTGTTAGGCCTCATCAGCATGGCATAGCTAATACTCAGGCTCAAGTACCCACATATCCATAAAACTGCTTGTTTTATGGATATGTGGGTACTTGAGCCTGAGTATTAGCTATGCCATGCTGATGAGTCTCTGGCGAAGACTATAAATCAAATCCAAAAAAATAATAATAAATCATAAATCAAACGTGTTGAGCAAATTGAGCTTTGAAGCCTTTCTACCTGCAAAAAGTAATCGAATGAGTTTCAAAGTCCTCCTTCCCCTAAGTCAATATTTTCCACGCTTCCTAAACGTTTCCATAACAATGGTGGCTTCCCAAATTTAACATTTAGTTTAGGAAGCGGGGAGGGGAAGTTACGTTAGGAATATTGTTGACCCAATCATACTGGAGAATGATTTTTGGACTCCAATGGATTTGTTTCTCAAGTAGTTTTGTCCACGATTGTAGGTCGATTTCTTATAGTTTCCTGTTTGCCACCTTTCCTTTCAACTGGAGTGCACTTTCACAGTTGCAAGGCCTATCATTAAAAAGCCGTCTTGGAGATGGTGGTAACCCAGTGGCCACCATTTGTAGCTTCAGGATCCCAAAGACAAGTCTTCTGGGAAGCGATTTTCACCAACACAATGCCTCGTATAAAAATGTGATTTACCTCGGATTGTTTCTGTGATGCAATTTTCTTAAATGTATTGTTCTTTCACGACCACCGTACAGGGATTCGATTAGCTGACGTTTCGAGCGTTAGCCCTTCGTCGGGACGAATCGAGGAATTGTGGGTTATGTATGGTTTATATACAGAAAATGAAGCTACGCTATTGATGATAACATGGTAACGTGAAAAACAGGAATAAATTAAGTGAATGAAAAGAGCTCGTTGATTTTTTTTTCTTTTTTCTCTCAGTTCTTTATTTTTCTAATTAGTATTTTTTACAAATTCGACATCCCCACAGGTAGCTGATGCTAGTCTAGGTGGGTCATGTCTTAACTAAAAAGAGTAGGTAGGCAAGTTTACAGAAATCAGGAAGATAAATGTACAAGTGTATAAATTCTAAAATTAAGTTTGTGAGTTAATTAGTACCATATGAAGAGAAAGCGCTATTAGATATCTTATTTTTACAAAAATACTTAATAGATCTAAATCTGCAATACAATTAGGACGATACTTATTATTCCGAAAACGCAACAAAATTTTAAGAAAACTTGACCTTTTGTATGATGTTTCGTATATCGAGATAAGAGTCTTCCGAGGTCAGAATATCGAAAAGTGCTCTTTTAATTTTTCTTTTAAAGTCATATTTTGAAAGATTTCTTAATGTAAGAGGCATCTCGTTCCAAATTGTTGTTCCAATTCTAGAAAACGAGTTTAGTTGAACAGAGAGTCTAGAGCTTTGTGTGTAAAAGTTGTTCGAAGCAGAGGAACGGGTATTATAAGAGTGAATATTAGAAATGTCTTGAAACATGTCTCGAATATTTCTAGGTGCATTTCTGTGTCTAATGTCAAACATCAAGTTAGCTGTAAGTTCATAATAAGAAAATTGTAGAGGTAAGACCCCAGCATCGGAAAAGAGAGGAATTGCATGCTGATTGTAGTCAGAAAAATAAATAAAGCGGAGTGCACGTTTTTGCAGCTTGAGAAGCTTATCAAGATATGATTTACATGCTTGGCCCCAAGCTATCAGACCATAGCTTAAATAAGGTGTAATAAGGGATCGATAGATATTTATAATAGTGTGTTTTGGAACAAAATGTCGTAGTTTAGATATTAAACCTATGGATCGGCTAATTTTAATTGATATATGATCAATATGGTGTTTCCAAGATACATTATTATCAATTAGGATCCCTAGATATTTTACGAACTTCTTGCATTCTAAAGCTACATTTTTATTTTGCTCGTTATCAAACATCATAATTTTAGGTTGGTAGGTGAGTTTTCTTTGAGCAGGAGAAAATATGACGAAGTTTGTTTTTTTTATATTCAGAGTCAATATATTTGCCGTCAGCCAATCATACAGTTTGTATAGTTCCTGGTT
>JAEMWC010001399.1:32500-97500 GCA_016490735.1 Pachyseris speciosa | reverse complement strand
CGACTAGGTGACCGATTCCGAGAACATCTTCGTGATGTTGAGAAAGATGAGAAAGATGTATCCAAACCAGTCGCTCGGCATTTTAATCTCCCTATCCATTCCAAACAACACATGTCGATCTCCGGCCTTTCCCTACATCAAGGTACCACGGAAAGCCGTAAAAATCTCGAGCAAAAATTGATCTTTCAAATCGGCACTCTTAATCCCCACGGTATCGACGAGCGCTTTTCATTCAATTAATTTATTCCTGTTTTTCACGTTACCATGTTACCACCAATAGCGTAGCTCCATTTTCTGTATATAAACCATACATAACCCACAATTCCTCGATTCGCTCCGCCGAAGGGCAAACGCTCGAAACGTCAGCTAATCGAATCCCTGTACGGTGGTCAATGTACATTATCAATTCCGTTGATAAACCAAATTTTCGTGTTTCACTCCCTCACCGACGCAGCACCACAGTTTCTTTAGAAACTAATCCTCTTTATTCATTTATTGTTCTTTCAGTTGCGTAATACTTGGAAGAGGGATGTGTCGAATATTAGTGAACAGATCAATATACTAGGACCAGCTCTAGCTGACAATGTATCCTTAGTGGAAAAACTCCTCTCAAGCGTTGGTAAAGCCATGAAAAACACTTCACAAGACATTTACCTTCACAAAGCGGACCCAGAGATTCAGGAAGAGGTATATATGAAAAAAATCATTAGTTTAATTTACCTGTCACACCTTATTCCCAACTTTAAATTATCGAAAAATTAAGGTTGCTCTGAACTCTATATACCGATTTTTTTTTAAACTATGCAGAAAGATGAATCTTCATTTGCCGAATGCAATTCAATATTTAAAAAAACCAGACTCGTTTTTGAGTTACAGGCACATAAAGCCACACTTAAGGATGTTACTAAGAGGCTGTACTGTTGCTATGGTAACCTTATATGTAAAGAAAATTGATCACAACTTGTTAAAAAATAGTTGGGAAATGTTTTGATATCATGTTCAACAAAACAAACGAAAAATTGTGGGAGTATCCATCCATGAAAGAGTTTGGGTTCAAAAATAAAGCACTCTGAGATACATTCGACACCAGGCTGACCTCCAAAACAACAGTAAAGCGTCGATTCTTTTTGGCTATAAAAAATTTTATTTGCCATTCCTGAAGAAACACTAACTGCCCACATTCTACCAGTAAAACTAGATTAAGGTTGAATACATTGATCGGAAAGAAATCGAGAAGAAAAAACTGGTTGAAGTAAATAGGTGCTACCAGAACATGTGTAAAAACTGGAACCTAATCATTGGTGTGTCGTTTGGCAGACGACATTTACCCCTTGTTGCACGAGTGCCCAAACGAGATAAAATTTCAAAACTAAAGAAAATGACATCTTTCCTTGAGAAAAATCCTAACTGCTATTACTCTGTCTCGAAATACCCAAAGAGTTTCACTGAGATGGTTTCTCGTTATAAGGGATTTAAACCACACATAAAAAAACAAACAAACCAACAAACAAAAGTACCCGTAGTAACGTTGTGGCTATATGGTGGGGCTCGTTAGCACCTTGCTTAGATATTCTTATAGGCTAGCCCTGATTGCTAAATTACTCTACTGAAACTAGATAAAATTTAAATTTTCCTGAGAGTGGTCAATCATTGTGTTTCTTTCTCAGAACATCAACACGACAAAGGCACTGCTGTTCCTGGTGGATACAATAATAAAAAGCACTCGCCAGTCTTTGAAAGGTTCACCAGGAAACAGGACCTTTACTTCAAAATACCTCAGCATCAAAGTGGTGTCTCTATTTAGAAACGAAGTTCACAACGTGACACTGCAGTCAAAGCACGGTATCTTTATAATTCCAGATCTCGGCATCGTTTCAAAGAGGAAAGAGAACGACTCTGAAATAGTGTTTTTAGAGGTACTGTAAAACGTATTGTTTGTGTTTGTTCAAGACTTTATTTCGTTTTGTAAAGAAATTTATTAGCTTTTCTGCTCTTAAATGTCTTAACAATACCTTTTCCTTTTCACCATCTGGAATGAATCTGGGATTTTCACAAACACCATTCATTGACGGTTTTCTATTTGTTATAATGATCATCGTCACTACCACTAAAATCAACATCCGCATCATCGCCATCGAGATCATCATTGCTATTATTATTATTATTGTTGTTGGTGGTGGTGGTGGTGGTGGAGCTGCACGCGCCGAACGTGCCCGCGAAGCACCATGGGTAAGAAAATAAGGTAACCTATCTATGCAAGATATTTTGGTTCGGGTATGACGTCACGCACTAACGTATGTACGTCCACCCATCCATTTAAGCCAAAGCAAAATGTCACACTCAAGATGTGGACAACACGCGTTTTAAGGCGGTAAATCGGGTGTCCAGCTACGTTTTTGAAAATACAAATAACGAAACTGAAGACATTAACAAAAGAAGAAACTTACGTTCTTTTATCGGTATAATATCCGCAATGATAGCTAACCTCTACATGAATCATTTTGAGGAAAAAGCATTGATAGCCGCTCCTTGCACGCCTAAGATATGAAAACCCTATGTGGATGACACCTGTACCACCTAAAGTCATCAAAAAGTACATATTTTCTTACAACATCTCAATAGTCATTAGCCGACGATCCGCTTCACTATGGAAACTGAAACTGGCAACGCAACGCTCTTTCTTGACACATTGGTCACTAGAGAATCAGATGGGTACCATTCTACCAGTGTCTAAAGAAATCCTACACATGCCGACTTGTACCTAGCGACTATGATCCACCGCACCCTCAATCTGTAAAACGTGGTATTAACAAGTGCCTCTACGATCACTTCTCTCTAACGGTTAATCGTTTTCATATGTAAAAATTCCACGAAACCAAGAGACAAACAGCCAAAGCGAGGTGAATATGTCTGTGTTGTGGTTCAGTGTTATCCTTGGTTCAATTTTTATTTTCCCTTGTTTACAACACACAAGAACAAAAGAAAATAAAAATTGAACCAAGGTTAAAATTGAACTACATCATCTGTATTTTACATGTGAAAATATTTCCTAATATGTGAACGTCTGTACACCCCCTCATTCTGCACCATTGAGCTCAATTTATGTGGTGGACCGGTTTGTAACTTTGCATTCGCTCTTTTGCATATTTTTAGCCTTCTGCATTTCTATTAGTGCCAAACGCGAGCCTTTGTTCTCGCTCACATTTGGAAGCGTTTCCAAAACGCAGAGGATTACCTGGCTGCATGCTATGCGTATTGCGAGGTTGCTTTGTTACGGTTGTAGACTCAGCTCCTATCATTTTAGAACGTAAGCTAAAGAACGTTATTCATACTAAATGGGAAAAACCAACTGTACATGTACAATTTGAGCATTTTGTTACATTTATACCTTGGTGTTATTACTTTAGCTTGCATTTATGTGCATTTGGTAACGTCGTATTATAGTTATAATTCCGTTATTGGAAACCACAAGATATCTGCTTATCGAGGTCCTTTGACATATTGCATATTGCAATTTCACCTCTACTTTGTCTATCTTTTTAGGAAAGCAGAGCTAAAATTTAAAATGCAAGACTCGTTTCATTAAATTAGCAAATATAGACCCACATAATAATTACGGGTTTATCCAGTCCAATAATTACAGAGTTTTAAATATTACCGAAAGTTCAAGGATTGCCTTTAAATAATCTTTAAAGTTAGGCGGTGGATTTTTACTGTTTTAAAATTCTTGTGTGTTTAATATTTTCAGATATATGATTGTGCTCATACTCTTAAAAAGTCCTTAAAAATCGTTAAAAGTTTAATAAGTTCTGAAACAGCTGTGGAATTGAATTGTTTCAAGTTAACCTCAATGGGGTACTCAGTTCCACAACTGGAGATTTGATGTTTGAGTGACTCTTGTTCACTGATCTTGTTTATGCTCTTTATTACTTCTATTTAACAGATGTGGAGTACGCCTTTTAACCCTTTTACCTGGGACAAAAGCAGCCAAAGAGTGACAACTAATGTGGTAAGCTTAGACGTAAGGAATGAAACCGAGGATCTGCTGACCATATCTGGGCTGTCACCGGGTGTTACCATCTTAGTTCCTCTGAAAAATCCATTTGCTCAGCATGCTGCAAACATCTCGTTTGGCATACTTGGAGTTATACTACATCATAATATAACCGTTCAATATGGACATTCCATGATTCAGATCGCGATAGTACCTGACGATGACCACATTGTTGTCCCATACATCCGAGTATCCCAAACCAGAGAGATATCATCTCAAAACAGGCTTTTAGAGTGCAAGCGTGCTCTCGGACAATGGCTCCACACCGGGAACATCACTTGCGAGGGGACAACGAATGTAACAATAACCTTTGTGGCATTCTATCCTGGAAACTACCTACTGGAGACAGAATTCGGTGCTCAACCAAACAGTGAAAACAAAGATCAAACGCATGATGAGGAGAACCGAGACGAGGGCCAATGCATCAAGATCAAAGAACCTCCAAGGTCAAAGACAGAAAACATCAAATACAGGTTTACAGTTACCGAGGCTGCCTGTCTTTTCTGGGACTCAGATAAATCTAACTGGAAAACTGCTGGCTGCAAGGTAAACAAATATCCATGTCATTGTGTTTCTGTATGCTGTTATTTCGTTTGAGGTCCAATAGAATACAGGCGTGTGTATAAAAATATATATTCAAACATCAAATTTTATGACGTTATCTCAACAACACAATCTGTAAACTGTCACCAGTTTACAGGCAAGTAGAGTGAGTATGTACAACTAAATCTATCAGGCCACATTCAGCTGCTGATGTTTGTTTGTGTTAATGTTTCTACCAATAAATCTTGACGCTATCTTATCTCATGTGGATGTTCTGAGCTCTGGCAGATAACATAACTCTGGACCTGAACAGTACAATATGCAGGGGCGGATCTAGGGGGAGGGTGCAGGGGTTCGCACCCCCCCCCCCCCCCCCTGAGATGACCTGCGGCTTTCTAATACAACTGTTATTCTGCAAAATAAACTATGTGGTTTATTGGTGTTGAAGTAGAGCAAGAGACGAGGTTGAAGAATTTATGTTAAACGGCGTAAAAATGGTAGTATGACACTGAAGTTACGCCACCAGTCAGTTCACGCCATTCCTTAGTGGTGCACCCCCTCATAAAAAAAATCCTGGATCCGCCCCTGATATGTGGTGATCGACTTTTCAATTTATAGCCGATACGTTAATGGCTCGATTTTGACTTTTTAAGGTGGATGAAATTACGAACAGTTCCATTATAAAGTGTTCTTGCAGTCACCTGACGTCCTTCGCAGGGGGTTATCTGGTACCGCCAAATGAAATCAGCTTTCAGAAAGTATATAACAAGCTTCGATCCCCAGATGAAGGAGGCACATTTCTTTTACTTGTAGTGGTCATGACTTGTTTTCTTCTTTATTTGATCGCAATCGTCGTGGCCAGAAGATTTGACAAGAAAGAAAAGGCCCAGGTAAGCTACACGCTATATGCTACGTTTGTTGTCAGAATAATAATATAACAATTTCAACGATGAAATATATCACGATTGGAATACATCACATTTACCTGAGTAAAATCCGCAAAGGGGAAGGAGCCTTGCATCAAAAGAATACACTTTTATATTTGTCCTTCTTATATTGCCAATATTAGAGTTTGATTTAGGATTTTCTTCTCCAACAGCTCCAAGACGCGGAACCAACAGGAATGAGTGTTGCATCAGATATCAGGCGTCACAAATACGAGTTGTCCATAAAGACAGGTGTTTGGCCAGGTGCAGGAACGAGAGCCAACGTGTCTTTCATCATGTATGGACATGAAGGCAACAGTGGCACTCTTAAAATACCTGACAACTGTGGCGGTGACTTCAATCCAATTTTCTTCCGAGGTGCTGAACAATCGTGTGCGGTATTTTTAGACAAAGAAATCGGTGAGATCTACGCCCTTCGTGTGTGGCATGACAATTCAGGCGACGATCCTTCATGGTATTTGGAACAGGTAACCATTACAAACCCGAACACTGGAGGTCGCTGGAAGTTTGTGTTCGAGACATGGCTTAGCCTGGAGGACGAGTCCCTCTCCAATGAAGTGATTCAAAAACCTTCCTTTTCCGATTCAAACATAACAAACAAAGCTTTAAGGGAAATGTTCTGTGACGGCCATCTCTGGATGTCAGTCATTACTAAGACCCCAGGGGATTGTTTTACAAGAGTTCAGAGAATGTCATCATGCTTTTGCCTGCTACTTTGTACCATGGCTGCTAATGCTACTTTCTATCGCTGGGAGACGCAGTCGTCCCAAACTATCAACTTGGGACCGTTTAAATTTTCTGCTAGACAGGCTGTCGTGAGTGTGCAGAGCACCTTGCTCATCTTGCCTCTTCATGTCATCATTTTGTTCTTTAAGAAAAGCTCAACACGCTTACAACGTGAAAATTCACGTCGTTGGCTGTGTGTATTCTACACCGCATGTATACTGTGTGCTGTGCTCACTGTCACTTCGGCTATTATAACCGTTTCCTACAGTCTCTTATGGGGAAGCGACAAAAGCCAAGAATGGCTCTCATCAGTCACTACCTCCTTCTTTCAAGACGTCCTGGTAGTGCAGCCATGCAAGTGCCTACTTCTTGTCTCGCTGTCCGTCATGTTTGCCAAATGCAAAGCCAAGAAAGCGTTTGCATTACAACAATCTGATCGCCAACTCCCGGTAAACGAAGCGACCACCCTTTCAATGACGTCCACTGAGTTATCAAAACTAAAAAGGGAGATTGCCGCCAAAGCCAGACGCCGCTGGTACGTTCGCCAAACAGGCTTCTACGTAACCTTTTTTATTGTTATTGGTGTGCTTTCCTATGGCAACAGGGACTCGACACGGTATCTTTTATCGAAGTCCCTTGATGATCACCTTGGCAATCTTGAGAAGGTAAGAGCCTTTTTTTCGTTTACAGGATAATTGTTGTCCACTTTCATCGATACAAGTGCACGGCTGAATGGAAAAAGGAATTAAAACAAATTTAGAATTTAGATCGGAGAATATTCGACAGCATGTTAGTGAAGTACTAGCTAATCCAAATGATGATAGTTTTGTTTGTAAGCTAAATTGCGAGCGGTTAACAAAAAAATAGTTCTTAACACAAACAAAAAACTTTAATTTCGGGATAATCAGCAGCAACAAAGGCGACCATGGTGTAGACTGTAAAGAGTTCTCTTTTTTACTTTTAAAAGTCTTTGTCAATTGGTAATCACACATCCCTTGAGAAGAAAACCTTGGCTAAAATTAAAAAAAAGATGAATAGTGGAAGTGTAGTAACATTCTCGGTTGTGAGATTGAGAAGTCATTACAGAGGACTAACCTTGCGACACCCACACTCTGGTGTGGCTGGGCATACACCTTATTCCAAAATGGCAGCCCATTTGTTATTCTTTTGTTTGTATTTTAATAAGCCCTCTTTGCCTCGTCAACATGTACAAATACAAAAGAATTTTGAAGTGAAAATGAGGCAAAGAGGGCTAATTAACATGCAAACTAAAGAATAATAATTTGGCTGCCATTTTGGAATAAGGTGTATGGTTACTTGAGGTTTGGGAGCGGAAGTAATGGCAGTGAAGCAAACATGTTTTCACATCACTGTTCAGTATCAGTGGAGTACTGTACTGATTCTCAGCTTTGAATGAACATTTTATATTATCACCTCATTTTGTATAAAATTCTCACACTTTCGCAACGCACTATAGTATTTCTTTTGAGGGCAGTTGTTCACAATACCGTACTGAGACCAGACTCCTCCTAGCGTCTTCTGTTACAATCTTGCCTGACATGTTCCAAATTGTTTTAAACAAAACTTTTTTCAGGCATCAAATCCAAAGTTGTTCTGGACTTGGATGAACGACACTTTAATACCTTATCTTTATTCCCACCACCAACAATCAAAACACGTAAGCGGCGAGCTCAAGTCTGCAATGATTGGAATGCTACGACTGCGTCAAATGAGAGCAAGAGAAGGTTAGTAAAATTATTGTAATCGAATTCCAACTGCTTGATAACTCGCAGGAGAGTTGGTAAGGTTCTTATTTTTTCAAATGCGCAAAAAGCTACACTCTAAAGCCAATATATGTTTTCCTTTTAGTTCAATGCCCAGCCCACAAGGTCATCGACTGGTGGACACGTGCCTGTTACGATTTATACTCTCGCAAAAAGGAGTCCAGAGATCCTTTTTATCCTAAACACCCAGTCTCTTGGGTACAATTTCAACAGTGCCCTTATCCTTGGAAGTACCAAACATCAAAAGAGCTAAGCTCATCACAAAAATGGGGGCGTCACGCCTGGTATGGAGGTGGGGGTATTCAGCTGGTTTGGGCTACGATGAACACTCTGCCCGTTCAGTGATACGCCACTTACAGACACAAAACTGGATTGACCGGCAAACAAGGGCTGTTATAGTGGAATTTTCCGTGTTCAACCCTACAGCTAGTACCTTGGCTGTTTGTTCCTTCTTCTTTGAACTCCTTCAGACAGGCCAGGCCACTGTTTATAAGCACATCGACACCATTTCATTCTACAACACCGAACCGATCATCCAGGTGTTTCAAGGAATTTGTTTGATGATCTTCATTGCAATGGTTTTCTACAGAATCGTTGCTGCTATAGCCGTACCAATTCGTCAAGGACGGCGTTACTTATGCTCTCCTTGGCTTTGGTTGGATTTTGCCCACCTCACCTCTTCTATTTCACTTGTTGTGCTCAGCTTTATCAAAGCTTATCATACTGCAAAGAGTGTACAAGAATTGAGGCACAACATCTTTGCTATGGTCAATTTTCAGGCAGCTGTTCTGTGCGCGGATGTTGAAAATGCTAACCTAGCTTTACTCACGTTTCTTACAACGGTCAAGCTACTGCAGTTGACCTATTTTAACATGTATACCAGAGTGTTTGCCCATGCTCTCCGCATTTGGATGGCCGACTTTTTGTCTTTCCTCTTTGTTCTTTCCATTATATTCTTTGCATTTCTGCTGACAGGAATCTTGGTATTTGGATCGCATGTTGCACGCTATTCCGGTGTCTGGGCAGCATTTTCTTTCCAGCTTGAAATCGTTCTTGGCAAAGTGAAAGCAAGACCGATAAAAGAACTTATTGAAGCAAACCAGGTGATTGGTCACGTGTTTATCACCCTACTGCTCTTGGATTTCACAATCATACTGATGAATTTCTTCATAACCACGTTAAACCACGCAGTGAGTGATGCAAAAGCGTTGGAGCTGAAAAAAGAAGAAACACAGAAAGAAAAGAACCAAGCTGATCCCACTTCTCCTAATGGAAGAGCCAAGGAGTTTTTTGACAAAATCAGCAACCAGTTGAGGACCATCGACGTGATCCAGAATCTACCGCAAATATATATGCTCGACAAAAAGCTGAATGAGGTTCTCAGACGAATTGATGCCGAGTCCAGCACAGATGAAGAACATGAGCCACAAGCCGGAATATCGTCAAACGAGTGAAAATAAGTGGAATGCCAGTGCCTACCTAAGCCCAACTGAAACTTTGCAAATCGATACTGTTTTATTAATAACGCCACTAGAACAAACAACGAGAACGGGACCTTAATCAAGAAACGATTCCAGAATTGTGTTGTTCACATGCATATATCATAAAATGAGTTACAAACAAGACACCATAAACTAAAAGAGGACTTGTGGTAATCGATGTGAATACTGATGTATCAAGTATTTTCAATATTCTGACTTTCAAAATCTGTAAACTTTGCAAGAAACATATGAATGTTTTCCATGGAGTACGTCTGCCACGTTCCTTCAAGTTATGGTATTCATTTATTTGTAGCTCTTTTTGTCGTTTATGCTTATGTCTGCTAATGAAGCTAAACATGTAGAGAAGACCCACCTATAATTTGGTTCCTAAATGGAAGCTATAGCCAAAGACTATGTTTTGCAGGAGGAATGATCCTAAAGCATCGACGATGGTTCAAAGTAGAATTGATTGGTTGGCTTAACCAATATAATAATAATAAATAACAATAATAATAATGATGATGATGATGATGATGATGATGATGATGATGATGATGAGGATGAGGATGATGCAAGAATTTATATAGCGCCATTTCCATGAGCTCAAGACAATTTAGTTATGGATTTCATACCTACCTGACAATCTGTAATTCAATTGATAAATTCAACCCATTGTTCGTTTCATATATAAGACTCCTATAAGTTGTTTAAAGATTAATAATATACATGAAAAAATTTCTAGATTCTAAAGAGAAATGCAGTTTTCAGGAAACACGATGCAGAAAAAAGGAAACACAGTGAAAATAAGAGAAATAAACAGAGGATTGGTTGATAAACAAAGGCAGTGAAATCGAGCCAATCAAAGCTTTGATTTTTCTATTATAAAGTATATATGGAACAAATAATTGCTCTTGCAGTCATCCGACAAACAAAGTGAAAATTGCGAACGCGGCAGTTCGCTAATTCTCTTGTTTAAAAATACTAATTTGGACACGCTTTATCGAGCTTTAAGAGTCTTGGTCACACCCTAACATTTTTAACTCACCTTTGTAAAAAAATTCAAAATGATTTTCGACCATGCGGATTGACAAAAGGAGGAAAACTTTGAGCTCAGAATTTAAACACGGAAAGAAACAAGCAGTGTGGCCCTCATGGATCACGGAGATATCGCCGGCAAGAAAGAGAAAATAATTTTCAAGCCGTTTGGGCAAGCTGCATACTGAACGTAAAGGGAAAATCCCGATCGGGCATAAAAATGGCAGTCGATAAAGAGACTTAGCGACAAATCGGATTATAAACACTGAAGAGTTGACCAAAGCCGCAGAACCCATTACACAAACTGACCTTGAGGTAAAACATCAAACATGCGGAAAAAAGTAGTCCAGACAAGGACAATTTTTAATACTCGCCGTCAAATCAGTTTCCAAATTGCAATAAGTCGGCTCCAACAAGCTCAGCGAATTCTTGAAAGCTTCGAGGTAAAAAGCACCAAACTTGAACAAAGAGTCTCTGTAAATTCTCCTTCAACCTCACTTTGATATAAAAGCAAAGCTGCGAAGTTACCGCAACCGACTACTGCCACACACTAGCTGACTCTTTCGACTCTTTCGGGCCAAGATTTACATACATTTGTTCCAAAAATAATACAAGGAAAATGAAGAAGAATAAACAGAGAACATATTTACGGCCATAAATTTGGATGCGATAAAACAAGAGTGATGAAACAAGGGCTTCGAAATTTCCAGAATTAACGGTCGCGGCGCGGATGCATCAAAGGTGTTAATGGCCTTTAAATGTATTCATTATGGGGCTGATGAAATATCAACATCCAAATGCCATATTTACTAGCAAACGTTGAACGAGGCTTTCATTGCGTTCGACGAAGGAGAATGCATCCTAATCGTGTCGTTTTCCTGCGGGTTTTACGATGTTCCGCCGGTATCGTCGTGATGCGATTTCAGGGTTTGGAAGCCATATTGGGCTGGCTGGAGCAAATCACCTCGATCTCATGTGACAGTTGGCTGCCATATAAGGCTCATCTGCAGAGTCCCTTGGGAATGTTTTAACATGTGCGGCCTCGGCAAGTGCTGAAAATATTATGTCTTTGGTTGTCTTGGCACAAATTTTTTTAATTTTATTTTTATTTTTTTTTTTAATTTAAGCAGGTTACAAAATTGGCAAAACTACAGTCCTGATGTTGAAGTGCACTAACTACATCAAAGCTAAAATGCATCAATTACTTACTGATATGATATGGGAATGTCTTACGTAAATGTAACAAGGAAATTGACCTGTACAGTTGTATTGCACGTACACCTAAAAATATTTAAAGTCAATCGGCCTAAAAGAAATGCTACAGGAAGCTTTCTCAAAACTTGAAAGTTCTTGTTTTCCCTAATTAACCTCTTAAAATAACTAAGACTGGTAGAGTTCTCATTAAAACGGTAAAATACGCTCTCTTTACGGACAAGATTTTTCTGCAAAGGTTCTATGAAGCTCCTAAAACATTTATTTGATTTTTAGCGCTGAAAAACATCTCAAGACTACAACTGATTTGTTCAGCACATTTGATTTGTTTCGTGAGAACTCGTCGGCCAAGAACAGGAAGTCAAATGTTTGAACGACTCCGCTTCAGCGAACGGGCTACTAGTTCGGACGCTTTGTTAATTTTCTTCCGAACGGATTATTTAAGCCGTTAGCAAATTGCTCAAGTTTTTAAAACGGATACAACTTTTACCTAAACGGACTCTCTTTAATTACTAAACAAAAATGACTAGAAAAGGATACAAAACGATTCTTCTCAAAATACACAACTACTTTCAAATGTCTGATGTTCAAAAGATGAATCGAACGCACTTCACTAATCCATGATTGTTACTGGTAGTTGCTCTAATCAGCGCAATGAGCCCGCAAAACTACCTGACACTCTAAAATTCATAACTTTATCTATATTACGCTAGAAACATAATTTTCGCTTCCCCTTAAAGCTGAATTGCCATGTTAAAGGAAAATAATTGTTGTTGCAGTTATTTGATAAACAAAGCGAACATTTCGAACAGGGCAATTCACCATTTCTCTTGTTTATTAACGTCAATTTCGACTTAATGTCTACACTATGATAGCTCTTACGAAAACATATCGGATAGGGCTTGTTCACATTCAAAACGACGATTTCGGCACGATTTTTTCGGAATGCGGTCTTAAAGTGAATCGTCACATATATTTTCGTGACACTTTCTGAGTAGTGTAACAAAGAATGAAACGGAAATCAACAACGAGGAGCAAAATTGGATTCTAAAGATAGCGGCGGTTTTACTGTTATGGTATTTTTCACAACGGCATATCATAGTGTAGACATAGCCTAAGAGTCGACTTGGTAACATGTAAAAACTTTTAACTCGCCTTTGAAAGAGAAATTCAAAATGATTTTCAGTGGTACATGCTGTTTAAACTATATACATTATGAGAAAGATGGAAAATGATGAACAGTCAAATTTCCACCAAAAAGAGCGCTATGGGACACCAAAATTACCTGACGCTCTCAAATTAAGCTTAACTTTCGGTTCTCCTTAAAGCTGAAATTATCCGTTTTATGTAAAAAATAATTGCGCTTTCAGTCTTCCGATAAAAAAGCGAAAATTTTGAACTTGGCTAATCACTAATTCTCCTGTTTACAAATGCTATTTTGGACAAGCTTGAGAGCCGACTTGGTGACACGCAAACTTTTTTACCTCGCGTTGCCTCTAAAAATCCTTCGAGGCTTGGAACTTGCAAACATTCGTATAGACACTTCTTATAACATATTACTTGTTCAGACCTCAAAAACACAAGTTTTTTGTTTGTTTGTTTGTTTGTTTCTTTTTGGTTAGCGCTTGCGCAGAAACGACGGCAGTGAGCTTTGTGGGTAAGACAGGACAAAAATACGACAAAGAAGAACAAACGATATTTTAAGACTCGGGCTTCCCGAGGGGCACCCGAGTAATAAAACGACCTTTAATTTTGGAAGTAATGCGGGTGGACATGCTAAAAACGTCTCTTGGTAGTGGCGCACCATTCCATTTAAACATGCCGAATTAATAGGCTGATAGTTCTAATCGTACCGCATTTCTATGAATATTTGGCTTCCACATTACTGTATAACGGTCGTTTGTTATAGCTCTAGCTTTCGTTTGATAGATAATGCCATGTTTTGTGGACGTGTTATCTGATACGAGCTGTTTATCTCTATTGGGCAACTCGAGTCCGGCTTAAAACATGGCAATGATAACGTGCGGAGTGCGGAGCCCTTTAAAACATGCAATTTGAGTGAGATACGGCCGCAGTTTAGAAAAAGCAAGCCAATCCAGAGTAATGTCACAATCTTGCCCGATTTTGATGGTTTATGAAAACTTAAAATTACCGAAAGATTGATAAGATTTGGAAGCAATTCAGTAAATATTCATTTATCTCGTTAGAAGTCATTATTTGAACAATTGTTGCAGTGTGCGTTTCTCAAGGTGGGAACTAAATATCCATTTATCTTGCAAATATAAAAGTGACATTTTCACCTAGGTTCAGTAAAGGGCAACGCACAGTAAGTAGTTTAGCGCGAGAAGAAGACGACCGGTAACCTTAAGAAGAAATTGAATTAAGTCTAATAAGAATTTAATTGTTGCCGAAGTGTGTAACATCATTGATGAGGAAATTCTGTAAGTGAAATATAGAGTCAATATATATTCTGGTGTGAACCTATATCTTGTGAGTGTTGGGTTTTAGCACGGCATCTCTCAGCGAGTACGCCCCCGAGGCAACTCTTTCACATTAACCCGGGCGACCGATAATCAAGCAAACATCACAGAAAATTAACTTACATCTTTGCTTGTCATTCAGAAGCATTATAGTCAACTGTGTAATAGCAGTCGAGAATTCAACTGAAATTTACATGTATTATGTGAGACAACATAGCCTACTCACAAGAGAGAACAGCCTTCATGGGAAGAAGCACTTCACACTAAAGCATGTTGGGTAACAACTTCGCAAAATCGTATGAAGTATTTTTTAGCCTTTGGTCGGAGAACAAGATATCTTCTAAGGGTGCTGTATGTTTGTTGAAACTGGCTGCCCAGACTGGCCAGTAAAAGAAAGGATTGTAGCATTTTTGGAACTTGGTTCTGCTTATTCTTCGAAATGGCACCTTTGGTGTGTCAGTTAGAAAGGATATCCACCACTATTCACCTCCACTTCGGTGAATAATTATTAATTATTACTTTGTTTTAACACGATGTCAGTTCGTACTTGTTCTAGTATTTCAAACATTAAAACAGTTAAATGAATTGTAAATAATACTGAGAAACATAACATTTATATTAGAGGGGTAGTAATTTGTAGGGTCCTGTTTTGTAGTAAAAAAAACCTACTAACATTTGTATTATGAACCGATTTATAGATTGATCTTTTTTTAGATTCCTTAGATTTAAACCTAGGTTACGTTGATTCGTAAGTGTTACCATTGGTTCATAAAAGCATTGTAGTGACAAAACAACAGTTACGCCTTATTTAAACCTGTGCAGTACTAATTAAAGTAAATCGTTGTTAACACAATCTCAATAAACCTTATGACCTCTACAAATGCAGTCTGTTGTTTAATTCACAGTGAGAAATTCAGCACAGCCTTCTGCATTGCATATGACAGAATGCCAGTAGATGTATACTAACTCTTTTGAAACGGGTGATACCCAGACACCTCTGTCTTACGTTATCTTTCATGAGACACATTCAAGGAAAAAATGATTACATCGCTTTTAGTGTGACCTGCGTAATGCAGGTCATGTGGGATACACGCGCGGACACTTGCACGGACGTGTAGAGGGAAATAGACAACAATCGTCCTATGTATGTAAACACTACCAAGGCAAGCAAATAAAAAAATTCAATTTATTTAAGCTCGATAGCGTGGGGAGTGGTTGCCCAAACCCCCGAGCCGGGGATTCATGTATTAAGCCCCGGCTACACGTTCAAACATTGTTATAAAACATTTGTTGGATGAACAATGTTAGAACGTGTAGCACGCATGTTTGATGATGTTTGTTCAACATTTTTTGTTGGAAGAATGTGTTGATTTCGATCAAACATTTTCTCCAACAGTCAACAAACGTTGAAGCGTGTAGCCGCCCTTTCAACAATTTTGTATTACAAAGACCAATTAGAGTTAAAGGCCCAGTTCCAATCCGAGAGCCTAACGGCGGAGGTGGAAATTGTTGAAGCCAGAACCCCGAAGCGAAGTGTTTCCAACAATGTTATATGCGTATCCAACATTGTTAGAAGCGTTCTTACAACAATGTTGGGACGTGTTCTTCTAACAATGTTACAACGTGTAGCCGGGGCTTTAAACGTTCGATCATTCCGGATCGAATTGGAATTTAGAAGTCTTAGTTTTTGAGGAGAGGGGAAAAACCGGAGTCCTCGGAGAAAAACCTCTCGGAGCAGAGAAGAGAACCAACAACCAAAACACAAGCCACTTATGACGCCAAGACCGGGAATCGAACCCGGGTCACATTGGTGGAAGGCGAGTGCTCTCACCACTGCGCCGTCCCTGCTCCTCCCTGCGCCATCCCTGCTCCCCCATGCGCCACCCCTGCTTGCATGGCAAGGTCCCTCAGGTCAGTTGAGCACGACGCTTGAAACCCAGTTGTGCCAATGCCGTGTATACGGCGTCGCACGACCTCCATTCACGTCGTGCCACTGCCGTGCCGAACACAATTCATAAAAATCATATATTCTATGTACATACATTACAAAACCATCCTCGATTTCCCCGAAATAAAACTTATCCGTGCTTTCCTCTTGTGCATTGCTGACGGAGGTTTGTTTTCAAAGTTCGACTGAACTGAATTCGAAGTCTGCAACCAAGTCGCGCTTTAGTCAAGCAAGAATCGAGGCAGCTTAGCACGACATTGGCACGACGTTTGAAACTGGCCGCTTATAACTAGGCGCGTTGTAAGAAACTCGTCGCACGTTCTAAGACCCCCTGAGTATACCATGCTTGGTTTTTTCAAGACCCCCCTCAACCTGTAAGACACATTTTTTCTGCCCCCTTTCCCCTGCCCCCCCCCCCCCCCCCCCCACGTAACCTTCTCTAACATTTTTCCAGAGAAGAAACACAAGTCTGACCAGCTGTTAAATGTAGCCAATAAGGATTGTCATACTTTCTGGTGAAACTAATAAACTATGCACCTGTCATTATATTCTGAATCTTGTAGCCCTCCTCCCTGATCGTGTGAAAATAACAGATGCACTTTCAGACTCCACCTTCACTTCCTCTTCAGAGCTCGAGTCCCCAGTTTCAAACTAATAAACTGAACTGGTGAAACTAATAAACTATGCACCTGTCATTATATTCTGAATCTTGTAGCCCTCCTCCCTGATCGTGCGAAAATAACAGATGCACTTTCAGACTCCACCTTCACTTCCTCTTCAGAGCTCGAGTCCCCAGTTTCAGCAAGGACGTAGTCCTCCCTATTTGAATCTTCGTCTGACTCTCTGTTCGAGACATCTTCACTTCCCTCCTCTTCGATAGCCTGGTCGTCAATTTTCCTGGAAAGTTGACGCATGATGTTCCATTTTATTGCCTCTATCTTTGCCTTTTTTGTTTTGAGTTTTCCTAATTTGGATAGGTTACGTACTTATCCAGCTCCACAGCTTTCAATTTTGAGTGGCTCCCGTCCTGAAACGTACATTCCTTCCCAGTCATAATCTTTGTAGCTTTTTCTAGATTACGTATCACGTTGTTGAGCTTTCTCGCTTGAACTTTTTTCATGCCTCAAAGCCTTCGTGTAATCAACATAATTCTTGATGGTTTTACCAGGAAATGAGTACCCAAGAAAATTTGATGTGGATATTATTGGAAACTTTTAAAGGTGGAGGAGAAAGTAAGAGACATGAAGGTCAATCTTGCTGAACAGTTGAGAAAGATCACAGACATACGCATTACTCAAACAACAAAAGGAAAAAGAACCGGTCTCAAAAAGAGAACAGAAGAAAGGCTAAGAAGCTAAATGGAAGCAACATGAAGAAAGTTAAACCGTACATTTCAAATGCTCCTTTTTCTCAAGAAGTAATTGAAAAGGACAATTTAAAGTTGGAAGCTCTTTCCAACTTATTACGTTCTCAAATTAAATATCTTGGGATGATTATTGAATAAGAAATGCAATCCAACGAATCTGTTTCTTACACCCAAGAGCATGTGAAGGACTTTGTAGCAAGCAGTGATGTAGGGGTAGGAAATACTATAATTATTGATAGTGAAGAAACAGAAAATGATGAGTCAGATAAAAACAATGAGTCAGTTGAAAATGAAGAGTCAGATGAAAGTGATGGGACAGTTCAAAATAATGAGTCAGATGAAAGTTGAAGGGATGTTCACAAATTCATTTTAAAATTTTTTATTCCCTTTAATGCCCTTAAGGCTTGAACGATTTTAGTAGATTTTTAAATCTCTTCGATATACTTTATCTATATAACTATCTATCTATCTAAAATTGTTATCGAAAACGTTTTGTTTTCAATACAAATAGTGTTGGTTGTTCATTTGATGATACTTTAATGATGTCCCGATAAAAATAGATGGTTCCACGGTTATTGCCGCCATATTATCTGAGGGGCAAACACGGCTAAAATTACAGTAAATGTATGGGATTTTGACCGACTTTGAACCGCCTTAACGCCGATAAAAAGAGGCGTATTTCTAACATTTGGCACTACTTTTAACGCCTTTATTGATATCGTTATTTCAACAGAAAATAACGAAGGTACGACGTATAAATCTTCTCATGTGGCTTCTAAATTCGCGGTAATTTGCATAATTTTGATTAGAGAGGTTTGCGTGAACTGTTAAAAATTCGTTTACGGCCGTTGTAACCTGAATCTGTTCTTTTTACTTTATGAAAATAATGTCAGTACAAATGTCTTTTGAAAGACAATAGCGAGTTCACGAACTGAGAGAAAATGGGACGACGCGGCCTTGAGGTCTTGTTGCGCATGCGTGTTCCCTCGTTTGCTGGCGTCGTGCCAATGTCGAGGAGGGCAATTGGCCATGTTCTAAACGAGTAAGGGCCTGGGAACGAATCCAAACTTCATTGAAATCAATGAAATGTAACTAACTTGAATCTCACATGAAAGGGTATCTCAAAATAAGCAGTTTCAGCAAGTTTTGAGTATGTTTGCTTGAAAAGCCGCCAGATAACATGCATTTAAAACTTAAAAAAATCCCATCGACAAATGTCTCTATTTCATAAATTAAAGTGTGTCCCTCCAAACCATACAAAGTCTTTAAGTTTTACAATTTTCAAATGCATTTTTTTTCAGCTCCAATTAACTGAACAGCGTCAAAGTTGGTTAGGTAACCATTTTTGAGATGCTCTTTCATGCAGTGGAAATAATTTTTTCCAATCGATAAATTTTAGAACCTCGTTCCCAGGCCCTTACTTGTTTAGAACATGGCCCATTCGACCTTTCTGATCGCGTCGCCTCTATGATGACTATGGCTGAGAAAACCTCTTCAAAAAAGTACGTTTCTAAGCTCAGATTGCTTCCTTTTTATTTCATATGGGCTTTAGACGATTTTTGAAAATAAATTATCGATACATACATGGATGACTCGTGAATGAGACGAGCAAACTGCTCTGTTCTGGATGCATATCTCCATGAGAACAATACCAAGAGCGAGCAAGCTTATTTCCTTCAAATCTATTGTCGAACTTAAAGAATTTCCGAGATTTGTGAGTCAATTTGTTATCTTATTTTCAACTTGGACTTACAGTTTATTTACTACAGTCCTGTACACGCCTAAGTCATTTCAGATCAAGCGTTTCAATTCTCAATTTGTGTACATGTAGCTTTTGATTTGCCAAAGCTCAAGTTTTCTCAAGGTGGGATAACTCTTAAACGTGAATTGATTCGCCACTGAAAACAAAACCAGACGTTGATGTTCAGAATTCATAATAAGGCTTTCGTTTGTGTTCAGTTGTTTCTTAGTGTTTGCTTCTGTTTTCCTGTTTAGTACTTGCTGTTGTTGTTTTTCCGTCGACCCTCAAAAGCATAATTTTATTCGTTTTGACCGCACCGCCCAACCATTTAGCTCTATTAGCCTATGCTATTTCTAAGTGGCTGTGCTCTCATTAATCTACAAAATTACCTTTTTACCTGAATATTGTCTGTAAATATCAGAGGGCACAGTAAAGATGTTTGTTGTTGTTGCTGAGACGCGCGAGTATGCTCTAAATTTCGTAAGTGCATTTTGTGGGACGCGTTCAAGAGACGACGCGATCATGACCTGGCCGCGTCGTCGTCTAAATTTTTCCGGATCGTAAACTCTCTATTTTCGCTGCGGGAATCCGTCTTTTTGTAGCAGTGGTACAGTGGTTCAAAGTCGGTCAAAATCCCATACATTTACTGCAATTTTAGCCGTGTTTGCCCCCCATTTAGGCGCCAATAACTGTGGAACCATCCAGTACACCTACAAAACTTTTTGTAGCCCCCCTTTATCCTTGCATAAAATTTGCTGACCCACCCCTTATCTGCACCAGCCACCACCCAATTGATTGTTTGGTTCTGCGAGCTTCGAGGAACCTTTTGCGCACCCGCCCAACCTCTAATTATCGACCGGTCCCTTAAAGTTACTATTTTTTGATTCTTCGAGCTTTGTGGGACGTTTTCCGCTTCCTAAGGCTTTCAAAGTTTAGTCATAACTAAAGAGGCGAAGTGTTTTTTTCGCGGCGGTTTTTTCCTTCCTCCAGCAGCGAAACAAAAACAAAAAGTTAAACAATCAACAAAGCAATCTCCAACAGCGTTATTTTGGATGGTTTTTTTTTCTTTCTTTCTTTCTTTCTTTTCTTTCTTTCTTTCTTTCTTTCTTTCTTTCTTTCTTTCTTTCTTTCTTTCTTTCTTTCTTTCTTTTTTTTTTTTTAATGCCTAACCTTATTTGGAGAGATTTGAACAAATTATTTACACGCTTCACTGCAGAAGTCCAATTGAAAGACAATATATTGCGTAAAGCAATTGAGAAGGACCATTTTCTCCACTGCACGACACACGAAGCCAGTCACGAATCTCATAGCCGGTATATCTGCTGTACACGGATGATGAATTTGGAGTGCACCATGACCATAAACTCTTTGAACAGTGTTACCAGAATGTTTTTATCAACCAAACACCTTTTAATCGTCAGAGAAAAGCTCCACAAAATTACTTGATCCTCGACTTGTGGACGGCTCGAGCTAACACAATCCACCTTCTTCGATCTCATCTTCCAATTCCTCTTGTCTTGGCTGCTCCAACTGGTCAACTGCACTCGACACTGAGCTGGAGGCTGTTGCATCACCTCTGACAAAGTCATTGAGGTTTTGGACTGGTCGTCTTTCTGTGGTTACGGCTTTGCCACCAATGTCACCTGGCACACGCAGGCTGCGGGATAACTTAGCAATCTAGGATTACAAGTAGTGACAGTGAATATTGAAGGCATACTGTAAGGGATGACGCTTACTTCTCTCTTTCTAATGACATAAAAAACAAAGCGCATTTAATAATTTGTAGGGCGACAGACTACAGATCAGAACGTGGCCGTTTTCAAATCTCTCCGCTTTGTTCAAATCTTTGTACGTGTTTAACTTAGGAAGAACACGCTACCCTTGGCTACGACCCCTGCAGGTAGTCATCCCTTGCTTATCTTCGAAAACTTATTACAATTGGCAGACCCGATTCCAGAACGTCAAAGAACTACTGAGTACGTCACAAGGTGATCCGACGGTGATCCTCCCCGTCAGGGTCAAGCGTTCGTTCCTGGGCTGGGCGGATTAGGTAAAATCAACAGCGGACTATACATGTACATGATGGTGGTGGCGGTGGTGATAGTGATGATCAGCCTAGTCCCTAGGCCTTCCCTCTTTCCCCCCTTGTCCGCCAGAAGTCTGGGAAGGAGTGGGCGAGAGAACACCTAGCAAATATTGCCAAAATACCCCTTGATGATGATGGTGGTAGTGTTGAGTATGGATGTACGTGGTGGTGGTGGTGGTGGTGGTGATGACGATGATGATGATGGTGGCCATGGTGATAATGGTGGTGGAGGTGATGATGATGATGGTGGTGGTGGTGGTGATGATGATGGTGGTGGTGATGAGGATGTAGGTGGTGGTGGTGGTGATGACGATGATGATGATGGTGGCCATGGTGATAATGGTGGTGGAGGTGGTGATCATAGCGATGATGATGTGAGGATGACGATGACAATGGTGATGACGCGAGGCAGTAAATTAGGTTTGCTCCAAGCTAATGTTGTAGGACTTACGTACACTAACAAGCATACGGCTCCTCATCAACCTCATTGTCCAAGTAGGTAAAGAGTGCTTCTGACGTGCATTTTTTCATTCCATCAGCATCGCCCTGATCAAAACAATCCAGGACTTTTTCTGCCGCTGCTGCCTCGTCGGAGCCACCAAAACCGGGAATTCTAAGAAAAGAGGAACAGTCGAATTAAAAAAAAATTGTACCAAACACCCTACATATGCTTACTGTCCCAAGCTCGTCACATGCATGTCAATTTTCCACCTTTTCTTAATTCAACTTCGGGATTCCGGTAAAAATTTACCATTTTGTTCACGTTTATCAGACACCTAAGTTCACGTAAAAGACACGCCCCTACCAGTGTCGATGGTCTACTTGAATGCTGCCGGTATGGGGTTACAAGTATATGTGGTCATAGACAAACAGCCTTTCTAAAAAAGCTGCTAATCTGAAAGCATGCTTCACGCAACTCGTCAGAGCCGTGTGTATTCAGAAACGAAACCAATCTGCGCCTTGTTCTGCTCATCTTTTATACAATCAACATACCAGGATCCCTAACAGTGTTACTTTTGTAAGTTTCATAAAGCAAAAAAATTCATTTTACATACTCAAAAGAATCTTTGTAGCAATTATCTGCCGCTACGTAGTCGCTTTCATGAAGATGAACGACAACCATACTGAGGACAACCTAAACAGAAACGAAACAGAAGATGGTCAGTTGAATTCTTTGAAAAGCTAGGTTCTACTGGACATTGAGCAGTAGAAATTAACAATTATAACATAGCTGGTAAATTCGTGCAGTCAAATTCAACTGCGCGAGCGTGCTTCATATTGCTATTGTGCACGCTGATGACGTAGCAGATGGAACAAAATAGCTGGAAAAATAGGCAATATTTAAACTACAGCGTTGAAAATGTGAAGCACTTGGGAAGTTTGGAGAGAACTCAAGTGGCTAGAGTTGCTCGAGGCGTCTTACGCATCTTTCTTGCTCTTCAAACTTCCCACGTGCTTCAAATCTCGATGAACGTACACTGATGCATGAACTAATTGTTAACTGGGGGTACTTAAAAAATTTAAATACAGGAAATACGGGTAGGCTCAACCCTGACGTCCGACCCCTTACCCTTTGATATACCATTTTGACAGAAAAGGTACCACTTTCGAAAACCTAAAACAGGAAGTCTTCTTCTCATTTTCACGTCGCGTTCAACAAATTAAAGTACAGTCATAAGGTATGTGTGTTCGGAATATTTTAATGAAAGGCCCTTTTAAATACCTCAATGACAGATTTCCCTACCCTTTCATATACTTCGACTCCTGAAATCCCTACCTTTTCATATACCTGAAGCGTGAAAAAGGTACCCCTTTCGGGCAGAGCCTCCCCGTATAGGCCATTATAGGGAGTACCCCCAGGGGGGATTTCTTTGTTAGAGACCAAAATTAGCTGGAATTCACAAAGTGTAACATTTTATTTTGCTATACAACGGTTTCAATTCAATTCAATGCCATATAAAGAAATAATATCTCTGGCCAATCACAACAGACTGCACTCGACCAATAGCAATTCAAAGGAAACATACTGTAAAAGTTCTATTAAACCCCCCTTATCTATTAACCCCCCTCTCTATTAACCCCCCTCCCTCTCTAATAAGCCCCCCCGTTTGCAATAAGCCCCTCCTTTCTAATATGCCCCCCCCCACCCCTCTTTCTAATAAGCCCCCCTCCCCCTTTGGGAACTGAGATTTTGTAATTAGTCACTACTATTCTTTCTTGCAAAATCAACTTCATTTGCTTTTAAACAAATATACACTCAAACACAATACTGTTTGCTGCTCTTTATTAGATAATAAAATTTTACTGTACAGTTGTAGCTGTTTGAGTTTTGTGCAAAAACTGTTTTAAGACAAAAACAGGGTGTTTAAGATTTGCAATAAGCCCCCCTCTCTATTATGCCTCCCTGTCTATTAAGCCCCCCGTTAATGAGACAAGAAATTAAATAAACCCCCCGAGGGCTTAATAGAGCTTTTACGGTAAATGGAACCTGGGAAAGTGGTTGTGAGAGAGTAACCACTGGTTTTCGTTTTCCTCCTCACTGGCTGAGGAAATGGCGGGAATTCTGCCAGACAGAAAGTACTCAAGCAAAATCCAAGAAAACGCGAGAGATTTTCAACGTTCAACTGAAACCCAAAGAATGTTTATCACTAACAACAACTGGTACGTACAACGTTCATTTCACTGGCTGAAATGTACAGCTCAGCAGCTTTTCCTGGGTCACTTGAATCACACATCCTGAAACAAAAGCACAACATTGACTACACAAAGTTTAAAAGGAGGCTACATAGGAGTGGCCTCAGCATAATATTAAAGCAAATTAGAATCAACACGGCTTTAACTTGAGATCCCACAAGGATTTACCCTTTTCTGTCCTTTAGTTGGTTTAAAAAGGATTTGCACTGGACTTGCACTTTTACTCTCTCTTTGCTATTTCCTTGGTCTCTGCTTCAAGAATGTCAGAAACTGGGACTCTCACCTGATTAACATCCCAAATCTCAACTATTAACTGTCCATTCTTTGGAGTCTTAGGTTTCAATTTGAATTAAATGTCAAAGGTTCTCTACCCAGGAGAATTAAGGAGAATTACATTTACATTACATTTACATTTAAAACATAAAAGAGAAACTGAACAGATTGAGTTCAAGGCTAGAGATGCAGTTGACATTATAACACTAGAAATATTATTCCATGGAGAAACCGCCATTGCTCTAATACAAAATTATTTGCAGTTATAAAAAGACTAAAGTGGGGCTGAAACACAAGTACAGCTGTAAACAAACAAATTCAGCAAACCTTTTGTTTAACTTCCCTGTTGAAAGGTGTACTTACTTGGCTCCTCTAACAAGGGCAAGGGCCCCTGTGTCCGGTGAACCACTCTGTCTGTACATGTCGCTACAGCAAAAAAAACACAACGTATAGTAAATTCCATGCGCTAAGTGAACACTCTGCAGTCATCACAATAACATGATAAACATGGCCATGAAACGTAAGTCATTACTTCTACATAGACCCTGCAACAATGAAAAACTAAACATTTTCAAATAAATATTTACACAGAAAATTAACCAACAATCAGGCTCTATTTTCCGTGCACTTGGTAAATCTTTCCATCAGGAAACATAAAACTAATGCTTAAATTGGGCCTGATCACAGGTTAACAGAAATTCTAAAAACAGGCTAAAATTTGCAAAAAAAAAGCCTGAATTGAAGCTTAAACTGGGCCTGATTGCAGGTTAACAGAAATTCTATAAACAGGTTAAAATTTTCAAAACAAACGCTGAATTTGAGGTTAACAATGTAAAGAATTTGTATCAAAACAATTCCTCAAAAATCTTTTTCTTTTCTAAAATATTCCAAGCACTACTATAAAAATGGCAGGTAACTGCACAGTGTAAATGTGTTCATTCGGACTTGCTCTTTCAAATATTGATATTTCCTACATGTAAGTTATACATTGTACCTCATAGTACATCTGTACAGTGAAAGTGAAGTCTCTTGCCAAGTTGATCCCAATACTTTACCCCCTTTCAATAATAATATGTTCAAGTGATATATGTACATGTACTTTAGCACAATTGAATCATAATAATTATGATAACCAATCAGAGTCTAAACACTATTCCGATTACATGTCAGAGTAACAAAATTCCTACAATCAAGTGGTGAAGGCATCAGTGTGAAACATTTATAATAATTGTTATTTTTATCGGTGGTTCTCACAGGGGTATGTGATTTCCAAGTTAAAGTACCATTTTCATTACATGTGCACTGGTTGTCAAACTAAATTACCCCTGTAAGCTGTCTTACACTGCTCTTTCCACTAGTGAAACAGCCTCTGTGATATTCTTCATTTCCTTTAAAGCTGTAGCAGCCTGCTCTAGTGCCCTGTGGATATAATAATCATAGAAATCAAGTTTGATGGCTGAAATCACTGTTCTTTCCTGCTTTTTTAATCATAATTGATTTAGTTAAGTTACATTTCAAATTAGTTCCCCTGATGAAGAATTGAACCACAAAGAGAAACCAAAAAAAAAAGACAACAACAACAACAAACAAACAAGCAAACAAAACAAGAGTACTAGGCTCCTTTCTTTGACTACAAACAAATGTACATCCTGTAGCCCTAGCTTGTTCCAAACAATTTATGATACAATTATTATTGTAACGTAAACTTTCATAAGTGAAAATAATGAGCTGCTTTTGTGCTCTCCTTACTTTGCTGCATGGAAGAATCTAAAGGACAGAAAAAATGGGTGTATGTTAAGGACAAACAGTTTTACTGTAAAATATAACATTGCTACATATACTTAAGTGATAACAATCAAAAGCAATAAATAATGTAGCTTTGAAGTAAATGTACCCATATGAATTGTATATCCACACATGATACAATGACATAATTATACAGTAACTGTAATTATGTTATGCATGCTTCATAAAAATACATGTATGCTTGAAAGCAATAATTTAGTTTCACTCAAAAAATAAAACACAGCTAACTGTTGTCACTATCATACAGAATGCACATATTTGATGGATCTTTACCCTTAACACTAGCTATAATTATACAATGTAATGGCATACAGTACAGCAAACTATTGGTAATAAAATATTTATGTATTGATTTAGGATAAAATTATAGGTCAGGATTGCTGCCAGAAAATCAAAAGATCATTAATAAATTTTAGCTTTGTGATTATGGAGACATCAATTATCAACACAGAGGTACACATGTAACAAGTGAACATTGCTATGAGTTATTTGTGACCATTTTCATTATTTCCTTTCAAAACTAAAACATATGTATCAAAATACCTGGTGGCCCCTTAATTGGGAGGAAACAGTCAGAACATTGTGTTTCTCAGCAGGACAGCCAATAAGGGTGGTCAACCAGTAAGGGTTTTATTAAAGTACATGTACTAATATGACGTGAGTTACCAGTAGGGAATTTTGATAACTGGATAGTAATTTTACTGTAAAACAGAGGGCCATCTTAATAGGGGTTCAATTTTACAATATCTATACCCATTCCAGAGCATACAGGCATTAGCAGATTTGAATCCCCCTCCCAACAACACTCTAGATGCCCAATTTAGTGACAAACATAATTTACAGTATGTTCAAGAAACTTTTAAAGGATACGCATGAGCATTGTAATGTGCATCAGCAGCTTTCTTGAATGCATCACTGGCCTTGTCATAACATTTTGCAGCTTTAAAACATGTCCCTGTAATGCATGTTAAGAGGAGTAATCAACTGCTATTTCCCTGGTTTTGAGTTCCCTGGGTGCCAGGGTTGTGAATAAAATTAATATGAGATGAACTAATCGGTGTCCGCCATACATGAGTACTGCAAAAATTACTAAGTCATCAGAAATGTATAAGCTGACGTGTTTGCAGTGGAGAATTGCTTTGTGGTTAGTATGTCAGACTGACTGTAGAAGAGTCAGTGGTTTAAGCAAAGGTACAGTAGCTCTCAATATTGTGGTGTTGCAATCTCACAAAAACTTTAGCACTGTTTCTGTCTACTCTGGTGTACAAATACTGTAAGTACAAAATGTGGCAAAAATGGTGTGCCATGCAGCTTGCAATGGATAAGCACCCTGTCTGCAAGAGAGTAGTTAAGACTCCTAGTTGCCTCAAGGGCTACATGTACCAGCAGTTACAACATGTTAGTTTTCAATTATTACTATTGATATACCAGTGCCATGCCCAATGCAGGTCAACCTCACAGCAGACATCACACATGTTGTAGTATTTATGATCTTATGAGCAAGCAACAGATTTTAGTGATTTACTACAAGCTGTTAGAAGTTAAGCTTCAAGCAGAACTTAACTTCTGAATTTTCAAGGTGTTTGTAAATCATTAAGCCAAGCTGAATCTTAATTATCCAAGCAAATTAAGCCATGACAACTCAAATTTCCTCTTGTTCAACTAAAATGCAGTTCACTGGTTTTACTGACAAAATTGATAATCAATGCAGACACAGACTTTGAAATTATATGAATCGTGAATAATTGGGGTTAAAATACAAAGGAATTAACTACCGGTAGGTTAAAATCATTTTAACGAGAATTTTATTTTGACCTGCAGCAAACATGTACATAAAATAAAATGTACGTACCAGCTTTCATGTATTTATCTGAAGCACTGTCCCAGTCAGGCTTCCATTTTAACCAACTTGTTTTCATACTAAAAAAAGGGAAATATAATTTTTAGAGCAAGATGATAGCTCAAAGTAATCACATTTTGGAAAGTCTGTGTAGTTCTTTTGCCCCTATATTTTATTCATCCATAGTGCTTGGAATGTTTTATTTTATGATAACAATCATGCTGTGACATCTCTGTAGCTTCCAGTGGTACTTGTCTCAGGCTTTAGTTATTTCTATATCTTAAAGGGGCAGTGTCACGGGCATTTTGCAGTTTTAGGTCAATTCTGTACTAAAAACATTACTTTGAGGCTTTACTCATACACAAAACACTTCTGTAAAGCTACGACGAAGATATCAAATGATTTTTGTCAGAAAGAGTTAACCATAATAAACTTTTTGAGGATTTTTTTGAAGACATAGCATCAAAACTTGAAAAAACTGGCCAATTTTTTCAAGTTTCAATCCATTTCCATCCTTGCCATCCATAGCAACAGGTGACAGGAAACAGTTTCAGTACCTTCAAATAGTCTTTAATAACAAACCTAGACCATTATTTTTGGAATTCAATTGATGTGAAGACACCTTCTGGCTTTTTATAAAGTTGCCAAATAGCGTGACGCTGCCCCTTTAAGGCTAACTATGACAATTCAGGGCTAATGACCAGGAAGCTACAGCAAAGATACCTGTCAGTAAAGAGCTTAAAAATAAGTAATGGTAATACAGCCTGTACAGTAGGACTGAGTGGAGTACAATTCAGTGAGTAATCAGGTGAGTGATTTCAAATTGGCCAAGCACATAGCGCAAGGCTGACTTGAAATTACAAGCATGATTACCCCTGAATTGTACAACACAAAATCTGATTACCAATTAATTGTGTCAATAACAAAATGCAAGAAACTCTAGAGGTCAACTTTCTAAATTGTAAAACGTATTGCACAAAATAGCCAATGGAAATAGTTACTATTTTACAAAGCACGAAGATTGAAAACTGACATGACATGGCAGCTACTGCTCAACATGCCCAAATAAGGTAACTGTCAGAATGATTTGGCCTGTCCAATTACAGGTGTTTGTAATCGGACAGTTTGGACCTGAAGCAGCCAATTAAGACACAAATAAAGGCTGTTAAGAGCCAATCACATTCAAGCATTTTGTTATTGACACAATTACTAAAGAAATTACGGCAGGCATGTACTGCACATTGTATGAATTCCCTATGTTTATGGTAAGCCACTTAACTAACGCAGTTAAAAGGAGTAAACTAAACTTTGTCTGTAAGGTCATTAATTTTCACTGAAACAGGATGCTTGAATCTGTTTACAGCAAATGATGGTTAAGGAAAACATGGGCTCCAAAGCAGGTGACAGGAAGAACAGGGAAAAAAACTGTAATTCCCCTCTAGTCGGGTTTACCTCGGTGTAAAAACCTGGTGAGGTTTTCTTTGTTTTATGAGGTATTGTTTTGCTGTGAACCATTGTTTAGAAGGTTTTTTATGTAATTTGTGAGTTTCACAGGCTTTTACACCAAAGTAGAGCCCTCTAGTCCCTTCCTTCATATTCCAAAGAACCACAGTCAAAAACTGACTGCATGTACATGTACAGGAAACAAGAGTTTTCCCTACAGTGTAAATGCTGGTCCTAAATTATGCAATACCCTGCCCAATTTATTGAGGGGAGCTACATGTAATTCCCTAGCTTCCCTTGAGAAAAGAATGGTAGACCTTGACTTTTGCTTATTTTCTTAGTTACACTGTAAGTGAAGTTTTGCCATTAACTTTTTACCTGAAGTAATAAGATTTAGTAACTAATTAAACATGCATGGTATTGAGAGAATTTCAAGGGTAAATACAGATTCAGTTCAGTTCATTTTAGTTCTCAGCTGTACATGTATGAAGCTTCAGCGACTATCAAGTTGGAGTGAGATGTGTCATTTATTTCGCACCAACAACTGATCAGTAATTCACATAAACTGAAAATTAAGGATTACAATACAACTAAATCAACAACCAATTACGATAGGACAAAACCAAAAACAATTATTAAAAGGTCAAAGTATGAACTTTGGTCTTCTTTCTTGAACAAGGGAGACATGCAATAAATAAAAAATAAATCATATTTAACCAAGAGACTCCTAACCAAAGTGATTTTCAGAGAGGTCCTGGGAAAATGAAAGTAACAATAAACAAAATGATTAAGAAAAAAAAGTTAAACAAATAAAAATTAACAACAAAAAGTGATAAGAATGATTAAAAGCCATCAAGAATTTTTAAAGCTTAAAAGCTAAGGTATTGAGCTTTTAAGAAATCAATTAATGATTCAAAAATCTTTAAAACTGATTTAAAATTAAATTGCATCCAAACGTTGTGATACTGTTTGAATTTCTTATTATACAAATTTAGATTGTTTCAATCTTGGGCAGTGTGACACTATGTTCTTTGCTTTCCCCAGTTCTTTCCAACACATGTCAATCTCAAGTGTTGATGAGATCAAAACAATGCTAAAATTGATTACTCCCAACAATACTCCCAAAAAGACTAATTCCACAGGGAGGTAACCTCATAACAGGAATTTCTCAGCTTTGAAAAAATTGAATACGGACTTTCACTTCACAAGATTCACTTAAACTCCAATGTCAATTATAGGAGCATTTAGTTAAAATGAAATATTAGTTCATTATTCAATGATTGAAACACAACCCAGTTGATTCTTTAATGCCTACTGAATGAAGGGTGCTTATGATAAGGTTAATACAGATCCTATGAAAGGGTTTTCAATAAAAATATTAATTTAAAGCAGGTGGATGGTTGAAATTAAGTCAGCAGATGCAGGGACAATCAAGGGCCATAAGCCCCCTTCTTATAAGGGGGTTTCAGAACATGGTCACCCAGAAAAAATTATGGTATCTGGAGCCTCGGAAATGCAATTTCCAGGATTCTGGGCATCAAAACGAGTAAAATAGATGAGGTACACTGTACAGTAGGTTTGTTAGCAGGAACAACAAGTTAGCGTCTCAGACAAAAAGCAACAAAAATGGATGTTGTTCTAAGCTATTGGCCACATTACATGTACCAAAAAACACACACACAAATTCTAATACCCTTAATCTCTTTATTTTGACAAATTGCAATTGCAAGAGTTTCAACTGCAACCACAAACAAATATGGAGAGAGGGGATCACCTTGTCTCACACCCCTTTCCAAAGTAAAGTAATCTGTTGTAAGGCCATTGCTAATAACACAACTTTGAATATTATTGTACAGTGTCTTAACCCAGCAAATAAAGTCAGGACCAAACCGAAAGGTTTCCAAGCAACTAACTAGAAAGCTCCATTCTAAGGTGTCAAATGCTTCTCAGGGCTAGTAATAAATTCATCAAAAACTGAAGGAATGTGGATCGGATCCTCCAGAGGAAAAACCTTAAAGCCCTTTGGTATTAAAATGGCCAGATGAACCAATCAAAGCCCTTGGGGTCTATTACTCCTATGACATTAACTTGCTGCACGAAAAAAATTTTATCGAGAGATTAGACAGCGTTAAAAAACTCATAAATATTATTTTGGTCTTTACGAGGTCTTTCTGTTTACGGGAAGGTGACAATTATTAAGTCTCTAATTATTCCAAAATTTGTTTATATTTCTTCACTTCTGCCGGTCCCTAAGGAAATTGTTAAAGAGTTGAACCGTATGTTATTTAAATTTTTGTGGAAAGGACCTGATAAAGTTATAAGACTATCCACGATAAATGAATAATTATGATAATGGTGGTTTAAAAATGATCGACCTGGAAAGCATGATTAAATCTTTACAGTTAGCCTGGATGAAAAGAATCTTCGGGACTAGCGAGGGTATTTGAAAAGCTATTTACGTTTTTCATTGGAACGCTTTGGAGGCCTCTTTTTATTTTACTGTAATTATGATGTTAAAGATCTCTCTATCTCTTCTCAATTTTATTCTGGTTTACTTCAGTGGTGGTCAGAATTTCATGATAATTTTGACACAAGAAAGGAGTGGAAATTTATACTGTGGAACAATAAGGAGATACGTGTATACCGTTAACATGGGAAGGCCAGTTCGTCGACTGTTGCAGTAAACAGTGCGCATCAAACACCAAAATGAAAATTTCCTTGGGGCGTGCGTGTTCCATTTACACAAACATTCCCAACAGTCGGGATTACAAAGTAATCCAAGCTGAAAGGCCTGGAACTGGTAGAAATGAGCAATAGAACACACATTTCCGTTTAGGAATTTTTGACTACCTTTCAAGAAATTTTGTTTTACCCAGAAATTTTCCGTTTGGGAAGACCAAAATAGGCTTTTCATTTACATTCCAACGAAAATTTCTGGATTTTTTTGCTAAATGGTAAACAACCAATATCTTCCTAATTACTAAATAAGGATAAAAAAATTGTGAAGAAACTGCATGAGACCCCCTCTGCCCAGTCTTAATACAGATCCCATGAAAGGGTTCTCAATAAAAATTAATTTAAAGCAGGTGGATGGTTGAAATTAAGTCAGCAGATGCAGGGACAATCAAGGGGCCATAAGCCCCCTTCTTATAAGGGGGTTTCAGAACATGGTCAACCAGAAAAAATTATGGTATCTGGAGCCTCGGAGGGCATCAAAATGAGTAAAATAGATGAGGTACACTGTACAGTAGGTTTGTTAGCAGGAACAACAAGAGAGCGTCTCAGACAAAAACCAACAAAAATGGATGTTGTTCTAAGCTATTGGCCACGTTACCAAAACACACACACACACAACCGCAGCGTTATTCCAATACAAAATAATTACCTGGGCATTGCTAAGACAATTTCACCAAAATGAAATCCTAAATGTATACATGTAAGGTACATTTACTTTTGCCAAAATTGCCAATGACAGAAGAATTAAGTCTGTTAACTCAAACTTGTCAAATGAAGAACAGTAAAAGTTGCACCTAATTCAAGAAACAACTTTACACCGTCCTGTAGTTTGCATTCACTGGCTTTTCAAATTTTTGGGAACCGCAAACTAACCACAAATCGTAGACATTATTTTTACAGTTCAACCATGATCACTTATGCTCATCAATATATTCCCTTTGCCATAACCACCATATAATGTCAGCAGAGTTCATGGGATGCCAAAAGAGACTAAAGCATGTAATCATTATCAAGACAACTTCATCACCACTCTCCCTCTTCTATTCATTCAACATGACAGACAGCAAATGCCAAACATTCACATACATGTATTCAATTCAGTGTCACTCATGTTGTCGATAACATTGTTTAAACATTACAGACAGTTAACACTTATCCACTAGTCAAAAATGAGGCTAAATTTAAATGGAAAAACTTTTTTTGAGGGCTGACATTTCTTAATTATCACTTCAAGAAAAAAAATCACAGGCTTTAAATTATAAACAGGTAAAAACTGGGAGATGGCATCACAAATGTAAGAAGCCCTGAAGTGGAAAGTAGCCACTAGAATTGGTGGGGTGCTGACTTCTAATGAAACTGCTGTATGGTTTGAACTATTATGGCACTGAGAAAGGTTAACGGCTTAACTCAGTTGCACTTCAGTTGTGCTTCACAGACTTAGAGCTACCACACGGGCTGCAAAGGCTTGTTCAAGTAAATTCAGATATCTAGGACTGTACATTATGACAATATCATTACCTGTACATTACTGGAGTTGCAGAAGAATGTCATCATTAATTTTATACTTATTTTGCTCCTATTTCTTTCCTAAGAAACCTTAACATGACATTGGAGAGAGAGGCAATGACCAGATCTCGGCTAGGATGCTGGGTATGTGGTCAACTGAAAGCAAGAAGGGTATCTAAGACCTGAATTGTCATAATTTATAAATACACTGTATGTACAGTTTATTGCAAAACTGTTACCAGTATACTACACTTTCATCAAAATTAAAGACGTCAACTTCATTTCAGCCTTCACTTTCACGTTCACTTCTCGCAAAGAAACTTTACTCCCATCACTTGCTGAAAAGTACACCTATTAGTCTGAATTTAGTCAGACTTTTCTTGACCAACCGGGAATGGGTTAGCACAAAACTTTTAAGGATTAAGTATTAACTGTTGTTTGTCTTTCTTCCCCCGTAAGATAACCTAAAGTCTTAATTCAAGTAGAGATTATTTATATGGGGCTCCCATTATAATTTATTGTATAGATTTCCAGATACCCGGACATTTCATTTAAATACCATTGAATAACAATAGCGTCCATTGTAATATGCTTCGTTCTTCAAAAGCCTCCGACACATGGAAATGAAGTGGCCGGGTATTCTGTCGAAATTGCTCCAATTTATTTTAAATGAACATCATTCTGTCCATTCTCTGTTCGGGCTAAAACACCTTACCCAATTTCTCCTCACCTAATAATCACAGGTTAGAAAGAGTGAAACTTAATAATTTGAAATTTTGAGAGTGATCGACAACTTACAATTTTTCTGCTTCTTTTACGAGCTGCTGTCCTTCCTGTAACTTTTTTTCCTGCAGTGCAGCCATTTTGTTTTTTAACACCGCTGAATCACGAGTCCTCGTCCCCAGGGCAGTCCGCGTGGTGTGTGCAGGTAGGCAACAAGGAAGAGCGCGGGGAGGGGCAAGGGAGGAGGTGGGAGCTTGACTAATGATTTCTTATAAAAGTTACAAAAACTTTTAGACGTACAATCAACAGAAATATCCCTCCTCAATACGCACACAAATCGTTCAATATTTTTGCTAACAGGGCGCTGGCTGAGGCGGGACCGCCTCCAAACTTTCCTTGATCCCTTTCACGATTGTAGGTCCTTTCAGTCTTTTTGTTCCTCAAACACTGTTCTTCCCCGGGTCAAGTTCACATCATAATTTCTTTAACATAACCATTTTCTCCATTTTACACTTCTCGTAATTTTTTACTCGCGTAAGTTGTAGTCCAACAGTCCCTGTATGGAGCCGGGGAACGACGATTCCTTCGTAGTTGCTTGAGTTTTACTTTACTCCTAGGGCTTGAAGGCCTCGATGGTGTTCTTCGACGGTAGCATAGACCTTGCGTAGGCCAACAATATCGTTGCCATGGTAAACGGAAGGAACTTTGAGCAAGTCGTCAACGCGCGCTCTGTATCGCAGCCTTCCTCACAAATCATCTTTCGTCTTTTCAGAGTCTCATAATTAACAGATGTTAGAGCCAATCTTGTTATGGATGTTTTCGCCGTTCCGCCTACAAAGAGTCTGCGCATAAAAGAAAATTTTTCCACGTGGTATAACTTCGCATTCGCGTCGATTGAGCTTTCGAAACTATCCCAAAACTCCTGCCACTCCTCAACTTTGCCAGTGAACCAGTTCCTCTCTAACTTGGAAAGTTTCACGTGAACCGTGGAGTTTTCGTTGTTGCTTTGAGAACCAGGATGGCTTGTTTCAGGATTACTGGCTTGAACATCTGATTTGCGGGTAAGAAGGTCACTTAAAGAGGTGACCAATAAAAGCCTTAATCTCGCCTCTTCTGTTCCCGGCGAGTTGAATCTCATCAGTAATTTTGTCATCCATGACACGAGAAGATTGAAAAATTTTTTGTGGATTTTCTTTGTCATGTCTATTTGTTCTTCAAGTGTCCGTTTCAAGTGTATAGCCTTGAGTTGTTACAAAGTATTATACCTTCTAGCGGGTTCATCGTTTCGGTCACTTCTTGTTTCAAGTAAACTCGGTGACCCTTATGCGCTCTACTTTCAGTCAACTTGACTACATTGTATGTCTTCACGACTTCTTTCTTTGGTCGCTGCGCTTCCCTTTTTCGTCTCGACACTGTATATCGAAACTCATAACTATCGATTGACACTTACACTTTATTGTGTACCAGGCGCCATGCCCACTGCCTCAAGATGGCGAACAGGGAATAGGTAAGCATCATTTTCTTGTTTATTCCATAAACATTTATACGTGTGCTAAGTATGTTAAATTTTGTTTCAGTTCGAAAAACTGTATCAATAAGATCGTGTTAGAGTTTATAACATAACGTGCACAGTTAAATACTATATCGAGGAGAAAACACCCGTCCCAAAACACATGTAGTTTTCACCTTCCCTAGCCTCAAGGAGGAAAATTAATTTTAACAGGAACCCACAACCAAGCAGGGAGACCGTAAATTTATGAAATTAGGGCTGCAACAATATTATATTTTATTGCGCCACACGCGAGTGACGCTTGCGTGTACGCGTTTTCGGAATCGCGCGCGCGAGTGAAACTGAATATTTTCAAGCAAATGTCATTTAAATGTTATACTTTTTTGTTTATTTGCCAAGGGACTGAAGAGAATCATTTCTTAGCAGATCCATAAGATCAGTGGTTACAACATATCTCACACAAAACTAGATAAACTCTAAACAAAAAAAAATGCAAACTGCGGTGATAAACATTTGTCTGAAATACATTTCTTTTAAAAAACTTGACAGAAAAGCAGACCATTTCAAAGCACTTACAACAAACTGTCACGTATCAGCAATTGCTAATTATGTCTTCAATAAAATAAAATGGGATCATTTTGAAATCCTAGCAACTGGCCAATCAGATATCCATTGTAAAATAAAGGAGTCTCTATTGATCCGAGACTTAAAAGCCTGCCAACGAAAACGTTTGCAGTCAACAACAAGAACAACAACAAGCAGCTTTATTTTAAACAATTTATACAAAAGAGTTAGCTGGCCCACAGGTAGCAAAGGCTAATCTAGTGCAGGACAGATTTACTATTAACTAAAGAATAAGTTAACAATACAATTGGAAAAGAAATTCAAAAACAAAAAAGACGGAACTAACAAGATGTAAGGAAAAACAAAAAAAAAAAAGATAAAAGTGCAAGAATGAAGTACAGAGATTTTGGGTTATTTAAATAGTCTTACTTTTTGCACTATTATAGGCGTTGCAATATAATCATTTTCAGTTTTCAAAATGTCAAAGAGAAATTGTTTAATTTTTGTTTTGAATGCTCTCTTAGGTAGGTCTCTTACACAGCGTGGTATATCATTCCAAAGTGTTACGCCAAAACGCGAAAAAAGAGCGTTTTTGCATTTCTACTCTACTGCTTTGGGCGAATAATTTGCCTGAGGTGGATGATCGCGTGTTGTATAAATGGATACTGGACGTTTTATGAAATAGTTTCAAGATGTTTGAGGGAGCGTTTTTATTTTTGATATCATGCATTGAACTGGTGACCGACTCATAGCAGAGAAACGAAAGGGGAAGAACATTTGCAATGGCGTGAACACGTCTGTCGGCAGAGTAAATCACGCGAAGCGCTCTTTTCGGCAGAATTAGAATTTTATCAAGATGATTCTTCGATGACTGACCCCAAGAAGCAAGCCCATAAATTAGGTAAGGATGGATTAGTGACTTTCTACATTCAAGACCCCATTCAAGAGTACATGTCGTGGTGCAAAATGGCGTAATTTTCCCAAAAGACCGATCGTTTTACTGATTTTTGTGGCGACGGCATCAATATGGAATTTCCAAGAGAGATTTTTATCAATTATAACGCCAAGATATTTGACATGATCATTGGACTCAAGGCTATCAGCTATCAGATTATATACGACTAGCCTTGTGACTATCTTAATGACAACAACTTAATAACTCACTGCCAATCTGGATTCCGATCATTACACAGGCTCACTGCATTGATTGAAGACAAATAGTTGGTCGTTCAATATCGATAATGGCCTTGTAAATGGTGTTATTTTCATCGATCTGAAAAAAGCCTCCGACACCATCGACCATAGTATCCTTATACGGAAGCTTCGGAATATGGCGTTGACACGAGTAGTCTCAAATGGTTTGAATCACATCTTTGTGACCGAAGCCAAAAATGCAGCACAAATGGCCATTTATCAAATACTGCCCCAGTTTCTAGTGGCATCCCTAAAGGTAGCAATCTTGGTCCACTCCTATTCTTACACTCTTAAATAAGGTGTGTTTTGCTAGCACACCTTGTGAGTTTCCTAACACATCAAGGTGTGTAGTGGTGACACACCTTTTCACTGTTCTATTTCACGGTTAAAAGAAACACACCAATGCGTGTAAGAAAACACAGAAGGTGTGTAATAATTACACACCTTCTGTGTTTATTAATAACACACCTTCTGTGTTTAGTAATAACACACCTTAAGATCAGTTTGAACACACCACAAATTAATGAGATGCAAATGTTCTTCAACTATAAAAATCTGCCAGAGCTATCATAACACACCTTTAATGGCAACACACCTTGGCTATTTTAGTGCATAATTAATTCAACATTTCCAATGTTTTCTCAGGGGTGAACCTAACACAATTTCAGATGTGCTTTAACAACTCTTCCTACATCACCTAAATTTCCAACGTCAGAAAGTGCATTTCTAGCATTCTGATTGGCTCACTGAAGCTTGGTTATCAATATACCATAGTTTGACCTTATATGGAAAATAATCATGCCAAGTGTTGTCACATCTGAGGTTAATAGGGGGTGTGCTTTCAAATTTAGTGGGCCATACAGTAGAATATGACCTGAATTAAATTGACCAATCACAGCGTGCACACTAACTGAGAGATATAATAACATCTCATATCCAACAGGCGCTCATGGAATAATTGTCAAATAATCACCTCAACTTTGTCTCACCCTTGGCAAATAATTGTTAATTATTTATTATTATTATTATTATTATTATTATTATTATTATTATTATTATTATTACACAGTTAATAAAACTCTTTCTCAAAAATTATTGTTCTGTAATTGGAACTAATTGTTTTCTAGGCCCCTTGTTTCCCAACCTGTACACAAGATACAGTCAAATAAAACCATTTCTTGGCCTTTGCACACAATTGTTATTCATCAACACCTTTGCCTTATGTTACGCTCTCTGCCAGCAGAACACACGCATAATGACCCATAGGGGTCCTATTTTCAATTGTTAAGCCTAGTGTTGTTACTGATACATTTCACAATTATACCATTGGATCAACACATCATCATTATTGTAGTCATAATTAAATGTTCTCTATATTTTACAATACAACTTTTTACTTGAAGTGAATTTTTTTTAATGAGAAAAGGTCTGCCATAATACTACATGTAACTTTCAAATCTTCAGAAAGCAGAATCGAGAAAGTGACACGAGAGACTCAACTCGATCAAGAAAAATGTTTGGACTCGACCTCTTTAAATTGTGTCTTCAATACAGGATGTGTCCTTCTCAACAATGAATTTCTTGCCATTTTTCTGAACAACATGCAACACTCCATGCCACGGTAAATCATGGCGCAAAACAACTGCTTTGTTATCACTCCTCTCAACTTCATATGCCATGAAGTGATTGTGAAAGCAAAGAGTTTCAAGTTCAGTTAAAATGAAAAATTTCTCATCTTCCCAAACAATAATCTCATCCACTTGTCCATAGACAGGATAGTCATTAAATTCCAAGTCGTCCATTTCGTGCAGCCTCAAGACACATCCAGGTCTGTATTCAATTCCATGAATACCAACGCGCCTAACCCTTAAAAATAAAAGATAATAATTATTAAGATCAGACACAACATCAGTTCAGGTAATGTAAATTAAGTGTTATTTCGGAACCAAATACATGTATAGAAGTAAGGAGTATTCATAAATTTCATGGCAAGTGCAAAGGAAACTTACCTGCTTCCCACAAATCTCCCAGGAATATCATCCAATCCAGCAGCATCACTAATAAGCTGAGCCTGAGGGTGCTGTCTCAGATCAATGCCATAGAAACCTAAGGGTACACAGTGAACATTTAACCCTCTGAGATCTGACTGAAATAATGGAATTAAAAAATAACAAAATTTGCTAACCTGGACCAACAGTATCTCCTGCATAAAGATATTTGGAGCTTGTTTGTCCATTTGACGTCAGAAGATTCCAGCACATGTTTCTGAATGTAACAATCAAAAACAAGAACGTCTTAATATATCACCATGGAATACTAACTTACCAGTAGTTCAAATATCAAGCTGTTGAAGTCCTCCCACCCTTCCCACAAAGTGTATTATCACCTGCAAAATTTGCAATATAGCAAATTACAATTTAAAAATTTTAGTGACCTGTAATGATTAATTTGACATTGTTATTATAACAATTTAAGTAATGCACAATCCATAAATACATACCTACCTACCTACCTACATACATACATACATACATAAAGCATAGAACCAGGGTCAGTAAAATTCAGCCTGGCCTCTCCGAGAATTTTCGCCGATGACACTAATATAACCTTCGCTGCCAGTACAATAACTGATCTTGAGAATGCTGTAAACTTAGAACTAAGAAATCTTCAGCGCTGGCTTATAACCAATAGGCTAAGCCTTAATATTGCTAAAACTGAATTCATGGTACAGTAATTGGGTCAAATCAACGAATGCTTGCTCTATGGAATAATCAGACCGATAGTGAGATCGACGGGAAATTGATCAAAAAAGTCGAAGAAGCTAAATCGCTGGGTTTGTTTATTGACGAACATCTTTCATGGAGCTTCAGTTGTGTTACGAATCGCGTCATCGACTTACCTACACTTCATCAATTGGCGTGGTGGCAGCTTCCTCGAACCTACGTCAAGAAATCGACGCCCAAATACAAGGAAAAGCTACTCATTCCTAACCGAGGTACGTCGATACGTCGAACATTTTTCGTCGTTCAAGCTCGATTCTCTTGTAAACCCAATACGCAACAACAGTCAAGGCTTCTTCTCCACGAGCCCCGAAGCAGTGGAGTCTCTCGAAGAACGAGTCTATAAACAGCTTCGAGAATTGGAGGCAAAATCTGGTTTATACCTTGGGTATAAACGCACATTTTGGCTTCCAGATTACGGGGGCTTACTTTCTGCATTTCGCCAATTTGCATTTAGAAGCTGACGAGTGCCCAGAAGACCTCTTCCAACGAATGATGGCCTTTGTTGAGGACACCCTACTCCGTGCCAATAGCCTGTCCCACCATGGGGATGTGGCCACCGAAGACGAGGAACTCATATCTCAGGCCCTCACCTTGGAAAATTTCATTATCCTGACCTGGCTTAAACTGATACATCCTGAGTTACCCAAGCTCGTAAAACAAAGATACGGAACAGAATTAAGGACGGTGCCTCCTAGCTAATACCCTGGGTGCCAGAGGTTATTTTTTTCGTTTGAAGGAGGGAATTCTCATCAACGAGGCGCGAAGCGCCGAGAGGAAAAAAATAACCTCTGGTCGCACGAATGCTGAACCTCATTTCCGTGCGGTTTTCGTGTATCAGATATCCCACCAAACCGGTTTTCGATGGGCGGGGAGACCATCTCTGGCTGTTATCATTTTTGACATTTCTGACATCCGATCGCTAAAAACAATCGCACGTGAAGCGAATCGATCGCTAAAAATAATCGGACGTGTAGCGAACCGTGAAAAACTTCTCTGTATGTGGAAAAATGTCGAGGAAGGTTGTGACTCCGGTAAAATTGTTCGCACATCCGTCGACGATTTTTGTAGAGTTTGCAACATAAGTTTGATCATTTATGGCTACGGGAAGCTTAACTTATTTCAAGGCGAAAATGCGAAGAAGCAAAACATTGCGGCGCGATTATCCGCTGTTCTGGGATTTCCCGTTTGTAAACAAGGTGATGCATCTTCGCTGTCATCACCAAGAGAGCAGGCTGCAATTCCGCGATCGGCAAGCTCTTGAATATGTGAGTCAATAAGGGCAGTGAGTGGACAGATCACCAAAAGAACTGCATTCTTTGGGTAGTCAAAGCCTTGATCATGTAGGTTGGCACAAATTGCTGGAACAAGTTGAAAGATCAAGGATTTTCCACAACTCGTCGGTAAAACGGCCAACACATCCTTCCGTTTCAGGAAAGCCAACAACGCTTCTTCTTGCACTGGTTTTAATGCAACAATATCGGAAAATTTAGACTCCAAAGCGACCTGAACAGCATTTCGAAACGCACAAAAGAATCCACGATCGTCGATAGCAGCCGCCGTCACTTACTTTCTAATCAACATCGAAACCGGTTTGTCGGCTGGGAAACCACGCTTTTTCTAAGCCAATCATAGTTGTTGTTTATTTGAAGAACCAATCAGCGGACTAGGACAAATTCTGTCCTGTGGAAATGAATATCTCTGCTCGTGCGACCAGAGGCCCGTCTCTCGCGTTCTATTTTGGCTTTTCAGGGATATTTATTTTTTTCAACGGGCCTCTGGAGCCAGGGTACCTAGCTAAGGGAGAGTTGAAAACACTGACCCCCGCTCCGTGGACTACCCACTGACTCCCACTCCGTGGACTACCCCACGGAGTACTCCACGGACTACCCTATGGACTACTCCGCGGACTACCCCCTTATGGTAAAAGAAAAGTCACTTTTAGGCTGAAAATAAGATACAAGAGACGTACTTGCGTCAGTCGCCATCTTGGTTACCGCCATTTTACTCAGTGGGTTTACCTAAACGATAGAATTCGGAATCCGGACTCGGGATTCCGGAATCTAGAAAATCAGCAAGAGCGCGGATTGAGGACAATATTTGAAACCAAATGTTCCTGCAAATGATCGAACTCTACTACCGTCACTGTGTTTCGCCTATCTCCTGAGTTGACATCAAAATGTTCCTGTTTTGTATATACCGTAGGTAACTCGGCTAGCACCATCTTGTATGAAACACGTAATTCACTTACTAGGCAAGTTGTTTGGCTATACAATAATGTAAATAAATGTAAGATGTTTATAATATTTACTTTTCATTTTCTCTGTAACATTTGCAAGTTGATGGCCTTGTGAGTAAGGATCCTCGTACTTCGAACAAGGGAGGAGCGGGGCTTCGACAAAACACTGATCCCCCGTTTACTGATCCCCCACTAATCCCCTTACTGATCCCCCTACTGATCCCCTATAAAATTCACTGGAAAAAGTAAAGCAACAAAGTAAAAATAAAAAATAAATAAATAAATAAAAAAAAGGATTTGAGGCTGAATAAAGTTCAAGGATAAATTCGGTTGGAAGATAAACACAAGCGTCAAGCGAGCAACATAACAAACCGGAAGTCGATCCAATCAACATCCGGTTGCAGTGTCGCTCCGTGTATGTTTATCGTGGAACTGTTTTCGTTTCTTTCTGTCTTCTTTGTTGCCATTATCGTGGCTTTTCGTAGACACGGGTAACATACTTGATGATGCTTTAATTGATTTTGCGCTCGTTTATCGTAGAAGAGAGCTGGGGTACTTGTAATGACGGTGAAACGAGTTTATCTAAAGTAGGTCCTCCATCAGACCAAGTTTCCACAATCTTTGAACTCTGACGTAAGCCAGAATTTATCCTTGAACTTTATTCAGTCTCAAATCCTTTTTATTTTGTTAACTTTTTCCAGTGAATTTTATAGGGGATCAGAAGGGGAATCAGTAAGGGCATCAGTAAGGGATCTGTGGGGGATCGATAAACTTTGTCGAAGCCCGCTAGAAGTGAGAGATGTATACGAGTGGTGGCGTTTTGATCGAATTTGATCGTAAGTTACACAACCCACCTCAGTTAGCTTTGCTACATGCGGGTTGTGTATTTCTCTAAGTTGTACTTTTTAAATTATTGAAATAAGGAGATGATGAAGATGATGACAGGCACAAAACTTCATGGGGAGATTTATCTTGGACATCGAGTACCACCGGAACGGTCATCTACAAGTTCAGTGCCAGTGAATGATCAAAAAGGTGCTTGAGATTTCGCTAAAAGTTGCTTTTCTAAAAATTGCTTGTCGTTTTCAAAAAGTTGATCAAAGATCAAAAGGTTTCTCAAAAGTTGCTCGTTATTAAAACAATTAAGAATACTTAGTTTCGCTTTTTAAGGTAAATTTATTCGTTTCTGCTCATATGCGATTGGCAGGTTGTCAACTATTCAACCAACTACTTTTAGCGACACAAAATGTGCATCCGAAGCATGATTTTAATAGCATTCGCCACTGTATTCAGTATCAACAGTTAGTTTGATAACTGAGGGTCATTTCCGGAGCATGGAAACAATAATTTTTAAAGACATCATGAGCACAAAAACTTGAAATAGCACTAAAATAAATAATCCATGAAATTAATAAGAGGAATAAAAGGTCCGAAGAAGACGGTAGATGTCTTACAGGGGGAGGTAGGTGACAGGGAGTGGAGTCTTAGTCTGGGACTTGGTTTGTTCCTTCCAGTTGAGTCTAGATTCCGGATTCCGGATTCCGGATTCCGGATTCCGGATTCTATATTTTAGTTAAATGGCGGTAACCAAGATGGCGACTGACGCAAGTACGTCTTTTGTATCTTTTTTTCAGCCTAAAAAGTAATTTTTGTTTTACCATAAGAGGGGTAGTCCGCGGAGTAGTCCATAGGGTAGTCCGTGGAGTACTCCGTGGGGTAGTCCACGGAGTGGGGGTCAGTGGGTAGTCCACGGAGCGGGGGTCAGTGTTTTCAACTCTCCCCCTAGCTAATACGAAGATATTTTTTCGCAGATTATCACTATGCTAAAATGTAGATGTTGGTAAGGGCTAACGAAAATTGAAAAGAAAATTGGGGGTAACCGTGCATTTTTCAGAGATAATTAAGTCCAAAGCTGCAAAAAATAGAGACTTAGTATTTTTTTTTTTCGCAAAAAAGAAAAGAAGAAATATTTCTCTGAACATTTCCTTAGAATTCCTGTTTACATATACCAAGGCAACAACAAACCACAAGCTTTGAAACACATAACAACTGGTGATATAAAAACAACTTTTTATGTGGTATTTATTACAAAATCATACACCTTATTCCAAAATGGCGGCCGCTCGGAATGATCTGGGGAGAGCAGCGCGGAAACGAGGCATCAAGGGCCAACTCAAAGTCAAGCATGTAAACAGCAATGGCGTTCGTCGTATCTATCAGGAGAATTGAAGACATACCTGGCAGTTCGTTGAACGGATGGCATCCTAATCAGTTGAAAAATGCTTAACTAAAATTTTGGTTCAAGTGTTGTGGTGATTCTTGTAAAGGTTTACGTAATTACCAAAGCACAATTTTGTAAGCGGTAAGTGATATAGTATATAGTGATTTTGCTGTCGGAAACGCCGACCTTGCTAAGGCTGCTAAGGTCAATTAAGTCTCTTTTTTTCTTTTCTTTTCTTTTTATTTGGTCTCGCAGGTTAAAAGACTGGCAGCCGTTGGCTGATGTGGACCTGCGTTACTAATTTACATATTTACAATTAATAAAGTAAAAAAGACCAAATGTGTACAATATACGAATAATAAAAAATAATGCTTATTAGTGTCAATAGTAATAAAAATGATGTGATTTATTCATGATCAGTGAACTCTCCTTTTCAAAGGTGAAATTGTTAATAAATTTGGAGAGTTGCTTTCGACGATTTTTAAACAATGTGACATTATCATAGTCTTTAACGCTACTGGGAATTGAGTTCCAGATCATAGTTCCTCTGTGTCGAAGAGAAAGTCTGCCTAATTTCTTTTGGGTCTATCCAGTACCAGTTGTTTAGATCGTCCAGAGTCATACTTTGTCGCTTTCACAGAAAACAATTCAGTTATTTGAGTTGGGCCAGCTTGATAAAAGGCTTGGTGGACGTGTTTTAATATAGCTTTTTTATACATGTATGATAATGGAAGCCAGTTGGCTTTTTGTAGAACATGAGTGTTATCTCGGTCGTGTGGTAGATCGTGAATAAGCCTGGCTGCTTTTGTGAGAATCTCCTCTAATTTATTGAATAGCGGTGCGGTGCATCCACCCCATACTGGAATGCAATAGGAGACCCCCGATACAACTGTTTTGAAATAGATTTCCTCAAGTACTTTGGGGGGAAGGCGTGGCATTCTCCTCAAAGCTCCAAGCTATTTCCTGTAACTCTTGCATAATTTATTTGCTTTGTTCTTTTTTTATGTGGCTTCGTTCTTTTACAGCGTGAATGAGTATTATTTGAATTAAAAGACCGACTATCTTCTAGTCGACCCGGACGAAAATCGCATTCATACCTGGCATATAACGACTGAGCCGGTAAAGAGCTTTTCAGGCTGAGGTTAGCGCTAATCATTGATTAAGATGTATTAAAGCCTGTAAGTTCAGTTGTCATAAGATGGTATTTAACCCGGGTTAGCGCTAACCATGCTTCGAGCAACTGGGCCCAGGGAAGCTGACTACAACACTACAAACATGTAGAAAAAATATTTACCTGGGATTAACTTAACCAAAATTTTATTTGCTTGAAACGCTAAAAAGGTGATTTAAATTAAGTTTTTTTACTCGGAAATGTAGTTCAGAAAATCAGAAATAATTGTTCAAAATAGTCAGCAAACTGAAAATAAATGGTCATGTTGCCTGTACGCGAGTTATGTGATTATGGTTACAAACACATCACATTTGACTGACAACACTAAACAGAGTAAATGCACTAGACTGTCCCATATGTGGAAGATTTTTGTCTTGTTGTTCACACACTCCACATGGATTTGAAGGGAGACAATTTGTTGTGTTTGCACAACTTCCTCAGAGGTCATTTGACCTTTGGTTCCAATAAAAAGTGCCCCATGGAAAGTTAACTAATAAATGTTTTGGCACCCCAGGTGAGATTCCTATGAGCTCCTTCAGATTGGTATGCCGGTTTTTATACGAGCTATAAAAAGATCACTGTTTACACAAAGACTCTCAAGCATTTGACAGCAGAGCTCACTGCAGTCAATTATGACCCTGGTAGAAGGATATTTATCTTTAAAATCAGCAGGCATGTGGTCATTGATCTTTGCCCTTGAGGGTCATACTGAAATGATGCTGACCTTTAGAAACAAAATTAATCCAGGCTTATTGCCTTGGTCTTCCTTGTTCAGGGGCATCTTCATCAATTGTCTAATCCATATTTGCTACATCATGAGAAGGTGAATGCCAATAATTAATGTTTTCACCTTCTTTTACTGGATTTAAATACTGGATTATACTCTTGAAAATGTCTCTATTGGGAAATCCAGAATAAAAAGCTAAATCTTTAACTGACTTCATAAATCTATCGACGCTAAATACTTTCGATCGTTAATTTTGGAAATATCCGCCTCGAATTGTCGGAGTTTTTCAGTAAGCTCGGCTTTCTCACAGTCCAGATCATGGATAGCTTTCTCACAGTCGTTTTATAGCTCCCTAGAATCTCTACCAGGAGAAATATCTGAATCACGATGTCTTGGTTGATGACAGTAGGTCAGGAGTTGCTGAGGTTTGCCTCAGTCTTTTTCGTTTGATGTGACTACTATGCTCTGGTGCTTTTCGTTTTACGAGCGAAAAAAGTGGATGGCACAGCAGTAGTTTTCAAAGTTTTCTCGCGACCAGCAAACGAACAAATATAACCCGAAGACTTGAAGTGGCGCAAACATACCCTTGATCGAGTGTTTTGTCACTTAAAGTTAATCCAAGATCCCTTCGTATGGCAACAATCCATTCAGCTTGAACACACTACACGTCGGTCTTCTGGAAACTTCTGATAAGAGATTTTCACACCATTTTTCCACATAAATTTTCTTAGGACAGAATGGAATAGAGCAATTTTGAAGCTAGTCTCCTTCGCAGCCGCTTGGGCCGGAGCGTTGCGTGACTCCAGCCCGAGCGGCTGCGAAGGAGACTATTTTGAAGCATGATCGCTCACGATTACCATATGTAAACACCACAAGATTTTCACGCCGGCCCTCGATGCCTCGTTTCCGTGCTGCTCTCCCCAGATCATCCCGAGTGGCCGCCATTTTGGAATAAGGTGTATTGCATTGGAGGCATTTTTGGCCTTGACTGCTCCCTTTTAGTTGAGCAAAAAAAACAGGCTAAATATATTTTGCGAACTACGAAAAAATTACAATGTGTTGAGTAGGCTTACCACTTTCGTTTTGTGAGGTAAAAAGTGGGGGTCACCGTGCGTTTTTTAGAGCGAAATTGGTTTTTTTCTACTGTTAAGGCGCTGTTTTGGGGGCTTGAGACAGTTTTTGCTCTACCCCCTCCCTAGTAAGTGAAATATTTGCATGTCTTTTCCTTGGGCATGCTGGGATATCCAGTATGGCGACACATGCTGAACAAAACGTTTTCTTGATTCTTCGGGAATTAGAGGACATTTTTTCAATGAAGATGGCTTTGAATGCTAAGAGCAGATTCGAAGACGTTTTGAGATGTGCATTTTGCGTAAATTTCAAAGTTTTTTCCAGTATAACTTGCCCTTTTAGGCTCTGGCGAAGTGGAAGACAAACACGTTATACTTGGCCCAAGTATAGTAAAGAATGAAATTTCATTCTTTACTATACTTGGGCCAAGTATAACGTCCATCTAAAGGGCTAACCCGCATACGACCGCTCTCATGTGGCTTTGATAGCTCAGTTGGGAGAGCACTGCACCGGCATCGCAGAGGTCGTGGGTTCGAATCCCGCTCAGAGCCTGAAATTTTTTTTCAGGTCTCTGTTCTAGTAGTGTTGCGGCCGCACTTGCATTAATGACCGTCATCACTCAATTGCTACTATGGACAAAATTAATTTCATTCTTTACTATACTTGGGCCAAGTATAACGTCCATATAAAGGGCTAACCCGCATACGACCGCTCTCATGTGGCTTTGATAGCTCAGTTGGGAGAGCACTGCACCGGCATCGCAGAGGTCGTGGGTTCGAATCCCGCTCAGAGCCTGAAAATTTTTTTCAGGTCTCTGTTCTAGTAGTGTTGCGGCCGAACTTGCATTAATGACCGTCATTTCTGGAAGGAGTTTTGAAATGTATAAAAACTACGCAGTTTGAGAGCCAGTATTCGTGATTCCTTGCTTCTGATTTTCGTAGTCCGTTATCCAGGCCAATTAAGTTCAAGCTTTTCATCAGTTACGAAGGTAAGACATCGTGTTGTTATATCTTACGTTCGATGAAAACATCTTTCTTTTTATTATTGTTGAAACAGCAATAAAATAAAAGAATAAAACCGAAACGGATTTGTTGTGTATTAAACCGATATGTGTAGCACATGACTTTTTTAAGCCATTCGCTTGAATCAGTTTATACAGCGATATGTTTTGATTAAGCTTAAGTCTTATATTATTTGCCACTTCACTTCAATTGCTTCTCCCGGAGTGATTCAGCGTAATTTCATAAAACACAGCACAATAACGCTTTCGTTTACGGGTTTTTGGTGTAGACAGCCTGTTGCCAATCCTGTAAAACTATCTGCTAAATCAAGAGCTTACAAAAAATACGATAACCATCAAAACAAACAATCTTCTGAGTAAATCGCGCGAGTAATCGCGCAAGATAAGATGGTTGCGTGGTGCGCAGAACGAATGCGCACTAGCAATAGGAGGCACCGTCCTTAAGATCACGAACTCTAGCCTCGATAAAACCAGAATATCTCAGGCCCTCACCTCCTTGCTCGACGAAATACGTACAGCTGACGACGCCAAGATTATGTGCACCGCTGTTAGTAACTACCATAAAACTACTAGCCGCAGAACTCCACACAAGGCGAGCACACGACCCAACCATCCAGCCAGGTCCTGCCCGCTCTGCAAGCAAGCCGGTAGTCCCAATCACGCCCACTTCCTGAGTGAATGTAGTTTCCTCCCAGAACAGGATCGCAAGTACATAGCCAAAGCCAGACAAATCGCCGACATCCTAGATGATCCCTCTGAACCTGACACCAGACCCTATGTAGATGAATCAGTCAGTGACACTGACGACACCGGATCAGGCCTAAGCACCCATGTCTTCCGCATACAGACTCGCCAGTCACCATACTTGGATATGTTCTATGCACACCACTCAGTGCGCGTAACCATCGACAGTGGCGCCATAGGAAACATGATTCGTCACACCGTCGTCCAACGTCTTGGCTGCCTGGTAACGCCCAGTTCCCAATCCGTCCACCAAGCAGATGGCTCATCCCCCCTGCACGTTGTCGGTGAGACACGCTTCCCTTTTACCCGCGAAGGCCATACATTTACCTTCGAAGGCCTTGTCGTGGAAAATCTTGATGTAGACGTCCTGGCAGGAACCCCCTTCATGGAGTCTAATGATATTGCAGTACGTACTGCCAAGCGCCAAATACCCCTTGGTGACGGAACTATCCACAACTATGGGCACCAGCAACCAGTAACGGTCAACTCCGCTGCACGCCGTGCCGTTGTGCTACGCTCTCCGCCCACGTCTATGACCGTCTGGCCTGGAGAGTTTCTAGAAGTCGAACTGCCAAGCGAAGCACCCCCTGATTCCGTGTATGCTTTGGAACCGCGGACTAATGCCCCCAGCGTAAGAAAGCTAACAGCTTCCCAACTGTAGCCACAGCCAACCATAGTCTCCAGCGTCGCGGGAAAAATACGCATCTCCAACTTAACTCCTGAGCCTCACTTCCTCAAACGGAATGAACACTTCGGTCAAGTACATGCCGTCTACACACCCGTAGCCCACAGCAACAACGTACAGCCCCAGTCTCGCCATCACCCAGGCCACCGGTTCATCAGACCAGCACAAAACACTCTGCAAACGTGAGCCTTGACCCAGACAACCTACTCCCTCATGATTTCAGAGCGAAGTTTACATCACTCTTGGATGAATACGACTACATCTTTGACCCAAATATCAAAGGCTACAATGGCGCAGAACGTCCGTTCGAAGCCAGAGTTAACATGGGTCCTGTGGAACCCCTCCAATGGAAAGGCAGGCTGCCCCAGTATGCCCGCCACCAACTACTGGAACTCCAACAAAACTTTGACGAGCTCGAAGCATTGGGCGTCTTTAAACGACCCGAAGACATCAACATCCCAGTCGAGTACTTAAACCCGTCCTTCCTCATCAAGAAACCCAGCGGCGGGTACCGCTTAATCACCGCATTCGCCGATGTTGGACGCTGCAGCAAGCCCCAGCCATCCCTTATGCCTGATGTGGACTCTTACGTCTTATTGCGCAGTGGAAACACATCATAGCAACAGACTTGACTAGCGCATTCTACCAGATTCCTCTCTCACGCAACTCCATGAAATATTGTGGCGTTGCCACACCATTCCGGGGTGTACGAGTATATGCGCGGTCTACCATGGGCATGCCAGGCTCCGAGACGGCCCTCGAAGAACTCATGAGCCGAGTGCTCGGTGACCTATTAAAGGAAGGCATCGTAGCGAAAATCGCGGACGACCTGTATTGTGGTGGAAACTCCCCAGGTGAACTGCTACTGAACTGGAAGAAGGTTCTACAGGCTCTGCACAAGTGCGATCTTTGCCTCTCCGCCTCCAAAACAATCATCAACCCTCAGTCCACAACGATACTAGGCTGGGTTTGGAACTCTGGCACTTTAAGTGCCAGCCCGCACCGCATCGCCGCTCTTGCCTCGTGTCCTGAACCTGACACTGTTACCCGAATGAGATCATTCATCGGAGCTTTCAAGGTGCTTTCCCGCGTCATCCCAGGATGCTCTACTCTCCTTGCAAAACTTGACGACACCGTCGCTGGCCGTGAATCTAAAGAGAGGATTCAGTGGACAGACGACCTCCGTGCTTCATTCCACAAGGCCCAGGCAGCCCTTTCCACTGCTCACACCATCTCACTTCCCATCCCGAGTGATCAACTGTGGATCGTAACAGACGGAGCACTTCGCAAACCCGGCATAGGTGCCACCCTGTACATCACCCGTAATGACAAGTTACGCCTGGCAGGTTTTTTTTAGCGCCAAACTGCGAGGCTCACAATTAACATGGTTACCAAGTGAGGTGGAGGCTCTAGCAATCGCCGTTGCCACCAAACACTTCAGCCCATACCTGATACAGTCCCATCATAAGGCCTGTATATTGACCGACAGCAAACCTTGCGTACAGGCGTATGAAAAACTTTGCAGAGGAGAATTCTCAGCAAGCCCCCGTGTATCTATCTTTCTGTCTACCGTGAGCCGTTACCAGGCTTCTGTAAGAAACGTATCTGGCTCTGCAATACTACCTTCAGATTTCGCCAGTCGCAATGCAGTCCCGTGTGAGGACGAGGCCTGCCAGATCTGCGCCTTCACACGACTCACCCAGGATTCTGTTATCAGATGCACGTCAGTCCAATACATACTCAGTGGCAATAAGCATCTCCCGTTCACCAGTCGCACTGCCTGGTTGGCCACACAGGTGGAATGTCCCGATTTACGACGCACACGCGCGCATCTTCAACAGGGAACACGTCCTTCGAAGAAGCTTACCAACATGGGGGACGTTAAAAGGTACCTCAATTTGGCCACTATTGCCAAGGACGGCTTACTCGTTGTGAAGCGTAACGAGCCTCTCGCTCCCACCCGTGAATGCATTGTTGTCCCCCGGCAGGTACTAGAGGGACTCTTAACCGCGTTACACATCCAGCTTAGTCACCCATCTAGTAATCAACTCAAGGCTGTCACAAAGCGCTATCTCTATGCCCTGGATATAGACAAGGCCATCGACCAAGTGACTTTGGCTTGCCACCAGTGTGCCGCCTTACGTCAGACTCCGAACGCACGCGAGGAGCAGTCAACCTCCCTTCCACCCGATGCCGTTGGCGTTTCGTTCGCCGCTGACGTTATCAAACGATCGAGACAGCTCGTCCTCGTGCTACGTGAATGTGTGACTTCTTTCACAGCCACGACTCTGTTAGAGGATGAGCGACACCACAACCTACGTGACGCCATTATCCGCCTATGTGTCCATATGCGTCCACTAGATGGACCACCAGCCATCATACGCACTGATCCTGCCCCAGGATTCAAGGCACTAAAAGAGGATCAACAACTAAAGCATCACAGAATCACAATAGAGTTCGGAAACGCCAAGAATCGCGACAAGAATCCTGTGGCCGAGAGAGCGGTCCAAGAGATCGAAAACGAGTTACTCCGACACGACCCCCTAGGAGGCCCCGTCTCCCTTGTGACACTAGCCGTAGCCACAGCCAACCTCAACGCACGCATCCGCTCACATGGCCTTTCCTCCAGAGAGATGTGGACGCAGCGAGATCAATTCTCGAACCAACAAATACCACTGCAGGACCAAAGCATCATCGTTAAGCAGAACGAACAACGTATCGCCAACCACACCCACAGCGAGAAGGCAGAGGCCCCCATCGCGAGGCGCCGCCCAGCTAATCGCATCGTCGTCGGTGATTTAGTCTACCTTTTCTCCGATCGCAACAAGACAAGAGCTCGCGATCGCTATCTAGTCGTAGAGGTAACCGGCTCTTTCTGCAACATCAGAAAGTTTGTTGGCTCTCAACTTCGAAGCACCTCTTACCGCGTAAAGACATCTGATTGCTACAGGGTCCCATCCGAAGTAACAGTCTTCCGTCCATCAGCAGTCAGCAGTGATCCTGACTCCTCATCCGACGAAACCCTTCCAGTACAGCCAGTACCTTCCCCTCCATCTCCACCCGACAACAACAACAACAACAACAACATGCTTTATTTTCCCCATTTAGTGACATTACAGACATACAATCATTGAAATAAAAAGAAAAAGAGGGGACTGGCTACCTGAAATAACCATAAAGTTAAAAAGGGCAGGCAGCCAGTTTAACAAAACTAATCATACTAATTTAGGTCGGTACACAAGCAGATACAAACATACATACACACATGTAACAAAACCGTGAGCAAAAATAAGGTTATGGAAAGAGAAAATACTATAAAATAGATAGGAGAAGACTAGAGTTTAAAAAAAAAAATACATAAAGTAAGCAAAGGGTATGGCAAAAATACTAAGACACGGAAAACTATAGATAGTGCAAAACAGTTTTACAAATCTAATCTTACTAACGCATTCTAATATCCTATCCTCTAATATCCATACCAAGTGTAATAGCGACACCTGCCACTCAAGAAGTTCCTGATGTCCACCTTCCTGCCGATGAATACGAGCCCTGCGAAGACAATCCCCCTGATCCAGTTTTAGACTCCCCCACCACACGCAATGACTCTGATACCTGTTCCGCGCCTCGCAGATCCACACGCGTGCGACGTCGTCCCGCACGATATGATGACTTTGTTATGGACTCTAACTGAGTTGTGGACACTATAATCTCTAAGCTTTTGACTCTGAATTATGGACTCCAACCATACAACCCGTTGGTTTGAAGAACTCGATCACTTTTCTTTATAAGTTTTATATCAGGTACTGTTACTTATTTGGCTCTAACTTGATATTCGCCATGTACCCAAGGAACTCGTCACCTTTTTACATAGTTTGAGGGTAGAAGAAAAGGAAGTCACGCCAGTACCGGACAGCGGTACGTTAGTTATAGGCATGCGCGGCCTCGGACCTCATGTTTTCGACTCGTGTTTGTAAGCTCGCTTCTTCTGTTACTGTCATACAAGTTTAATTAAAGCTTCAGTTGTGTTACGAATCGCGTCATCGACTTACCTACACTTCATCAATTGGCGCTAAGATTTCGAAGTTCAGCGGTCAGAAACTTTATCTTTATTAGTTTTGTTATTTTCTCACCACTCAGTGAGACGTTTGTTATTTTATATTTACTAGTTTCCAGTCTTTTACCATGTACATTTAAATTTAATTCATTTGTTTACGAAATAACGATCACTTCTGAAGATGTATGTTGTAGCATACGAAACTTCAAGTTTTTAAAAGAAATGCATTTTATGCAAATATTTATCACCGCAGTTTGCGTTTGGTTTTTATTGAAGCTGAATGGCCCAAGACAAAAAACTCTAAACAAGCCATCCGCGTCTTCGGATGATTTAAAATAGTGATCCTCGCATCCTGATTCCCACCTTTATGGGATGTTAAAGTACCTAAGGCTTTCGTCTCAAGATTGAACAGCGCGAAGCTCCTGTAGGCGTAGGGGTTTAAACGAGAAGAAACGGCTGACGTTCAGAATCCTCTGTCATTGACTGCTATGTTATTCCAACGGATCCCAGAAAAGCATGATTAAAGTGCATATGGCACGAATTTTTTTATTACCGTTTCTGGAAGTTCAATATCCTTCAAAAAAAAAAAAAAACAAATCGAAAGTTAAAAAGTGTTGGAAATGGTTAAAACCCCGATTTTTCGCTTCCTAATTACCCGTTTCTTTGACATCAAATTGTCCCGGGGACTGGGATCTAGTTAACCACGGTCGAGCGGAGCTTGTGATGTCACAGTGCTATGTTTTACCTGGAAGTTCCTTGGCCCCAAGTGAAAAATACAGACGCAGAGTTAATTGAAAAGAAAAAATGTCCCGAGATTCAAGTGATTTCAATGATGACCGCCGCCCGGTTAGCTCAGTGGTAAAGCACCGGACTACTGTGCGGGAGGTCGCGGGTTCAAACCCCGGCCGGACCAACACTCAGGGTCTTTAAATAATTGAGGAGAAAGTGCTGCCTTTGTAATTACATCTGCAAACGGTTAAACTTTCTAGTCTTCTCGGATAAGGACGATAAACCGCAGGTCCCGTCTCACAACACTTGTTCCTAATAATCTGTGGGACGTTAAAGAACCCACACGCTGTTCGAAAAGAGTAGGGGACGTAGTTCCCGGTGTGGTGGTCTACCTTTCATCTGTCTTGACATTCATGTGTGGGTTGGGTGGGTGGGTGAGATCAAATATGGACTCAGTGATAGCGGCTTCCAGAGGTGCCTTTACAGGCTGACGTCCAATCTGACCCTAGAGAAGAATTGTAAACCGCCATGAAACTATGTGATATGTGCGGTATATAAATCCATCACCATTACCATTCACTTTATTCTGAGTCTTCTTGAGTCTCACATTGGCACTGAACCTGCAGATGGACTGCTTCTCATCTTTAAGCCTTCCATACCCTCGAGATTAATGGAAGGATCATTGGTGAAGCAACTAAGATAGGCGGAACACAAGATTACATAAGACAGGTTCGCCAAAATCAACCTGATGTCGTTGAACAAATCGAACCCATTGCGCTCTTACAGCCGGATCAAAAGAAAATTGCGCGCCGATACGATACTTCCTCTGTACAGCTACCGTTCCTGCAAGTTGTCTTATTCGGGGTGAGAGCGACGCAAACGCTCCCACCTGAACATTTCGCTCACTTTTCAGCCATATTGCTTGCGAGCAAACATAACAATGTGACGTCACAAGTACATGTCATGTGATATTTTGGCCGCGCGGCAATCGGCACACTTTTGAAGGCGAAGAAGCGGGTATTTCGAAAGTGAAAAATCGGAGTTTCAGCCATTTCGGACACTTTTTAAATTTCGATTTGTTTTTTAGGGATATTGAACTTCCAAAACCGGGAATAAAAATTTTCGTGTCATATGCAATTTTAAAATAACAAAGTGACAAACGCGGACAGGTTGTAAAACATTGATGAGTTGTCGAGAAATTTAAAAATTAAAGGTTGTCAAACATTAGCTTGGCTCTTCTTTTGGCTGAGCTAAATGTCTGTGTTGCTTAGCTTCCCCACATTTCTTATGATCATATCAGAGAATCTGGATTCAAATCTTGGGTAAAATTTAGTTTTCAGAAGAAGTACCTGACAGTCTGTGACAAAGTTTTCAAGCCGACAAATAAGTGACATCTGCGACTTAATGTGGCGTTTCGCCAAAACACAAGATGAATGAATCATATAGACCAAACAATAGATTTAGTAAAGCATTTTTGCTCGAATGTTCATAGCACTTTACTTTAGTCTACTGTGATGATTTATTTTTGTTTTTTAGCTTTTTGTTTCAGTTTTTCGGTTTTAGTATTTCGTATGGTCCTAGTGTTAATTATTTAGTGTTTGTTCAACATTGTAGTGTAGTTCGTAATTAGAGCTGTATTGTAACTTAGTCCCTCATTTAAAAAAGCTTGTAAGTTTATTGTTCTTTTAGTGTTAATTGTTAAACATTTATTATTCATATATAAATGTAATTAAGTTTCGTATTGTGCGGAGTAGTTTTGGGCACTGTATAATCAGAACGTAAGATTAAGATTATTGTCCTCAAGTGTTGGTGTTTGTAGGTTTAGTGTTAATTGTGCAACTAATTAGTATTCATATATAAATGTAAACTGCAAAACGTGGTTGATGGTTGAAGTGGAACAGTTGGTCGACGGATAGGAAGGTGACTTAGAGAGAAGAATTTTGAAGAGGAGTTGAACGGCCTATTAGGGCACAAAAAAAGACATTAGCAGACACCGACCAAGGTTCAAGGACAAAACCCATTTGTTAAAGGCGGTGTTCGTGTGCCTGAGGACAGAAAGAAGAAGAAGAAGTTTTACTAAGAGAAACAGCGAGTCGCGTTGACTGTAGACCTAGCTGCAAAAGGGAAGAAACGGCAAGGAGGTAAAAGCGACATTGACTGCCGAAAAGGTAACAGTAAAGGAATCATTTGGGAGAACGGGAGTAAGGCTGGTGGAGCACGTGTGGGGAGAGTGTTTCGGTTTGTTGGACAAGACATGCACAGGAAGTTAAAGAAACTGAGAGGAACTGAACTGTTGGCTGTCAACATTTGTTAGCTGTAAAATATTAGCGTAAAGTAATTAGCAAAAAAAAAGTATTATCGTTTAGGTCTGAGTAAAGGATTAGGTAATTATTTAAGTAAGGTTAGTTTTATACACCCAACTTAGTTTGTAATATTAACTAGTTTTAGGAATAAGAATTATTTACTTCGTAGTATTAATTTTTGCCGTGTTTACTTTTTTCCTATTCAATTAAATATTAGTCGTTTTAAATTCATGGTGGTGTGTTGTGGGACTGTGGGAAGGGGTGTGTGTGCTACGCTTTGTTTTTCCGTCCTTTTGTGGTGCGTGCTAAGGGAAATCGCTGGACTCACGTCACAGCTACCAACTTTTTCTTATTATAAAACAAAACAGCTAAAAACATGCGGCAATTGAAAACTCCTGTGGAATATTACATTGACGTCATTGATGTGTCAGTGATGTGTAGCCTTAAGGGTGGCATTTACAGTGTATCAATTCCCAAATTACCCTTAATGAGTTATGCTGATTTTTGTAACGAAATAGTTCGCGTGGTGTTTTTAATTATCATCTCTGTTAGTTGACAATCCCTAAAATAATCAATCAACACTGACTTACCTACAGCTAATTTGAAGTTTTAAGTTGTGAGTATGAAGTTGGAAATTGCGTTATTTGGTCGCTTCAGTCATTTGCACCGTTCTGCAGGTTAGTGCGTCTTGCTCTTCACTTTACTCTAAACTCTTTGAGTGTTTTCATGGGTAAATAGTGAAGTCAGACGTTGTTTTCCCCGACAGGATTTAATTTACGGTACTGAAGCAGCCTAAAACGGTGAGTAGATAAACTTTCTTCCTTTGCCAGACTCATCCATGGTTCACGTTCAATAATTTTAATGGACATTAAACTTCCTTTTCAAAGTGACCATATTTTTTTATGGATTCAGATCGTTCTTTAATAATTCGGATGTGTTTTTCCAAAGAATTTAGCTGGATTTTACTGTTATTTAGTTGGAACAGAGAAAATAATGAAGCCTTCTCACGACACATAAAAGTAGAATAGATACTCGTAGTATAAGAAATAAACCTTTGTTGTAAGCCTTAATTAGAGTGGACCGAGAGTCTGAACCTGATTCAATCACGGACTGACCTTGCGTGAGTTTCGCATATTCTACGTATAGGACTCCGTTTCTGTTATTTCTGTTGATTGAGCTACGGAACCGGGCAATGTGAAGGGAATGATAGACGTTTTGCGTGTCTTTTTTGTAATTTCGGGAGGGTAGGAGGTCAAATCGACCTGGCTATTTCATATAAGGGGTTACCACGGAGATTTCGCTGGTCCACAAAACCGAAGGCACTATCTTTCTTGTGACGCTTGTCACGCTAGCTATCGTTAATTTCTAAACGATCACTGCAGCTACAATTCATTTATAAGTCCCCTTCAGAAGCTCCCTGCCTGGTATCATAAGGCTGGGTTGATGGGTAGAGACAATCCTTTGAAAGAAAACAGATATGAGAAGCAATTTCACAGCACGTGAACCGCCGAAGTCATGGCGATTCACGAGAGAAGTTGTGTCTCTGGCCGTTCTGTAAGTGGAATCTGGGACCTGACATAAAAATTTTGCCGGGTTTTGTAAATAACACAATCGGTACAATATTTTGGCAGCATGAAGATATCTTCAATGGAAATTGGCGGACTTCCATGTCGTCGTTACACAAGAAATACCCAGGATTCCACAGGGTCACAGACGCAAAAATTGCAGACAGTCAGAGCATCTGAAATCAAATACCGTTATCTACGACGCGCTCAAGAAGAGAGCAGGAAAATGTGGAACAGATTGCAAGAACTGGAGTCGAAGTTTGCTGCAAATGTAGACTCTTAACTTCAAGAGGAATTTTTGTGTTAAAACTTGAGGACAAAGTTGCGTATTTTTTGTGCCGTCCGAGGGCGTTTGGGGGTTTTGAAACAGAATTAATGCTCATATTCAATACAAATTGGGACTTTTGGCCAGTTTACTGGGTGCTAAAGTCTAAACAAATGATTATCTGGTAATAAAAACGGTTGGTTTCAACCATAGTGCGAGATTTGGAGATTTCAAAGCATGCGACGTTTACGTCGCAAATTTTGCTGTCCCGTAAAAAATGAGTTAATGGTATGGGTCACAATAAACACGATTGGCGTCTATTCCGAGTATTTCCTGAAATAGCCCCAAAAGAATGAGCACAGCGTCAGCATTTAAAATAACATGGTTCGCACTTTTAAAAAGACTTTATTGATTCAAAATGTCAAGTTTGAAAAAGTGCTCTTTCAGCCGCGAATCACCAAATAAATTCTGAACAACAACGTTCAATGTCGTGCTCATACTTCTCAGCATCTATAGTTAATTTTAATCGGTTGAAAGCTCCAAATTTGACAAAAGCACAGGACCCCAACCAACACACACAAAGTGGTTTTATTGTTGGCCGGTGAAGCTAAAGGTGCAAGCACACTCGAAAAGCGAAATGCAGGCTGTCCGGGTAAGGTAAAGGTAAATAGGATGACCAAGATGGATTATGTAGCGTCCAGAAGGTTAAAGGAAAGTGTCTCCTCTCTTCGAAAAAAGCTTCAAAACAAATGAGCACTCCATGGGAATTGGCAACTAACTCATCCTTTCGGTGGATCTCTAATATTACCATGGCTTAGATAACGAATAGGAAACACATCTGCGTAGGCTACTGGAGACGATATTTCTATCAGATGTAAGGAAAGGAATGCTGAGAACTATGTCACCCTTTTACTGTCTACTAGTTGGTTGTTCTAGTCAAGCGGCAAGCAGAACATATTAAGGAGTATCTTTTTTGTCGAACGTTTACCTTGTATCAGCCTTAGCCAGCAGATATCAGTAGGTCATGCGTAGTATCAAATCGATTCTGAGGCGAAAGCAAAACGTTTTCAACAAAGTAATGATTCTAGTGCAAATAAGATTGCTCTGTCACAGACAAGGCCACAGACAAGAGCTCTCAAATTTGTCAACAAATGTGAAGGGTCTGCAGCATTGTTTTTCTCAAATCGGAAGGTTCCGTGTGTTGAAAATCACTAGTTGGTAGCTTGACTAGATCAGTGGCTTTATACAGATAAGTTGCTTTCTCATGTGCGCAGGTAGGCCATCGTATTAATTAGCTATGAGGTTTTGACTTCCCTTGAAGAAAAGGAGGCTCGCACCAGATTTTTTGGCCTTGGGTTGTACCTGTTGAAATCATAATTTACCATAGAAGACAAACTTCGATTTCCTTGACACCAAAACATCTTTTTGGCGCATGATCAAAGCTTGTTCTCGCATTGTATTCCAAGCAGCAGCTGTTGTCATAGCGACGAAAACGCGTGGTCACTCTTTTTGAATAAGGCCAATTATCTCGAAATTAAATCCAGTCAGACACTTCATAACGAAACTTGAAGAATGTAAACTACTCAAGTCCGGATACTTGCAGGCTTACTTGCAGAGCGTATTCGACTAAATTGCAACTAAAGTTCTGTTTATTCCTGAATTTTTTTCAAGCTTTACGGGGAAACATTAAACTCTTGCACTGTTTTTCTCTGTTCAAGGAATTATCATGGTATCAAAACATTTTCAATTTCCATTGAGGCTCCTAGGTGACTGTGATTGTAAGGTATTTAAGGCCCGGTTCAAACGTCGAACTTTACATGTGCCGAACCTTATTATTAGGTTCGGCACATGTAAAGTTCGACGTTTGAATCAATTAGGATCAACACTTTTGCATTTGGATACTTCACAAATTAGTGTGATCAAGTAAGCTGAAGCCACTCTAAAGGCACTAAGGCCACAAGGTAGCGGGCATTACCCTTAAATCTACCGAACCAAAGATTGAGCCCAAGCGTTAGCAGCCTTTAGAGTGGCTTCAGCTTACTTGATCACATTAATTTGTGAAGTATCCTTGTCACTCCAGCCACATCCACAAGCTTTACGTTTTCATTGCTTGTTTAAATGGATATGTGGGTACTTGAGCCTGAGCATTAGTTATGCCATGCTGATGAGGCCTAACAAGTTGGGATAACTGCTGATTGGCCCACATAGCAACATCTTCACCCCCCAAGTTGTCAGCATGACAAAAGGTGACGAAAATCAACCGGATGAGAATGCGAAAGCGGATGGGAATGCGGATGGTGATGTTATCGCCGAAACGCCAGTCTTATTTTCCGAGGAAAACAATACTTCCCAGGGGTCCAAGTCCCCAGAGGCTGAGGAACGAGAAGATTTATTTCGTTCCTGCACCGAGTGTTTTGCAGGATTTATATGAGAGCGGTGCTCGTTTTACTAAAGTCCCCGGCAACACGTGGTCGTTTGGAAAAAATGGTGTACGTCTGAAGAAGGAGTTATCTGTGTACTTCACAATAGACACCCTCTGCTCTAGCCAAGACATTCTAGAAGGGCTTGACAAAGCGGGCCTGGACATTAACACGATTAATTCAATACAGCGCCGCGCTTCAAACAACACGTGGATTGTGTCCTTTGAATCTAGTGACACTAAAAATGTTACCCTCGGCCTTCAAGAAGTTTGGATCAATGGTTGCCAAGTTCTCTTGGGGGATTGTGAAAGGAAAGTAGTGCTTGTTAAAGTTTTTGAAGCTCCGACCGAATTGCCGGATACGATTTTAATTGGGCGGCTTTCGGCGTACGGAAAGGTTTTTTCTTTTCGTCGAGATAGAGTTGCATCTTCTATTTCTAATGGGATTCGTACTGCTCGAATGCGCCTTCAGATGGACATCCCGTCCACTGTTTTTATTGCAGGCGAGTTCATTCGTATCTGGTATCCAGGTCAACCGAAGACCTGTCGTCGTTGCGGGGACTCTGATCATTTGGTCGCGAGTTGTTCCTCTGTTCGTTGTTTCAATTGTGAGAAACCTGGACACCGCATGGAGGATTACGAGGAGTCGACTCGGTGTTGTATTTGCCGCCCTGGATTGTCCATTCTTTTTGTACAGTGCAAACATTGACGTTCAGCCTTCCAATTCATCATATGCTGATGTTGCGAAGACGGGGGCCGCGTCGGGCGGGGCATCTACTCAATTGAATTTCAATGGTAAAAAGGCTCAGCGAAATTCCCCTAAGATGAATAGTGTGACGGTAGCACCCGAGAAGAGTGAGAAGGAGAGGAAGATAGAGGAAAGGAAGCAAGAGGACAGGAGGAAGGAAGAAGAAAAGAGGTAGGATGATACGAAGGAAGATCGTAAAAGAAACTCTCGAAAAAATGCTGATGCATCGTTGGACAGTGAGCGGGTTCGCGATCGTCCACGCGAGTCCCGTGAGTATGATCGTGAACACGATGGACACCGGGACCGTGAGTACGACCGTGCTTCGACGCGGGACCGCGATCGGGATCGCGATCGCCGTCGTGAGCGGGATTACTGTAGGGATGATAGCCGTCATAGATCAAGAACCCGTGAGCGAGAACACAGCAATAACTCTGAATCTGACTCTGATGATGCGTCTGAGTGGGTAAGAGTACGAAGGAGGAGGAGGGGTCGCCATTAGCGCCAATGCTAAAAGTTGCCACCTTATATGCTCGGGGGTTAATTACCCCCGCTAGATGTGATCTAGCCTTACACGAATTGTCTCGCGTTGATTTTGATATAGTCTTATTACAGGAGACTCATGTCTCTTGCAAATTACAAGCTGATAAAATTGCGCGGAAATGGTCTGGTGATTGTCTCTGGTCTTTTGGGAGTGGCCGGTCGGCCGGTGTTGGCTTGCTTGTCTCTCCTAGATTCCAGGGCAAGATTTCTCGATATGTTTTTGATTCTGATGGCAGAGTTATTAGTGCATTGGTGCTTTTGGGGTCACACAAATTTAATATTGTAAACATTTACGCTCCAAATACCGTTTCTGAGCGCAGGGCCTTCTTCGAAGGATTGCATTCCTATTTTCTTTCTCCTGTTCGTTTGATCGCTGGCGATTTTAATTGTATTGATAATGTTCTTGATCGCTCTTGCATTGCTCTGAAAATCGCCTGCCTGGTAAACATGTTCTTCGTAATTTCATGTCTGATTGCTCACTTGTTGACATTTGGCGTAAACAAAATCCTCATGGAATTTCTTTTACTTGGGCTAACAGTTCTCAGGCATCGCGCCTTGATCGTTTCTTGGTTTCTCAAAGTTTAGTGAAATACGTTTGCTTGAACAAAGTTTTACCGTGTCCTTTTTCGGACCATGATTTTGTTGTTTTACATCTGTCTGTTGATAATCGCCCTGGTCCTCGAAACAGTATTTGGAAATTTAACACTGCCCTTTAACACTGCGCCTTTTCACAAAGTGACCATTCTATGTCTTCGGAAATAAGAGACCTCGAAAGTGCCCTTTCGTCCCTCCTATTACGGGAAGCGGAGGGCCCGAAAATTCGCTCACGTGCCAAGTGGATCGAGGAATGTGAAAGGCCAAATCGGTATTTTTTTCGGCTCGAGCAAAAGCGAGCTGAGAAGAATTCGTTTGGTTGTCTCTTTGATTCAAAACGTCACAGTCTGATGTTGAGTCTATTCTTGTCGACTTTTATAAAAATCTTTTCACCAAAGATGACCTTGACGTACAGATTCAAGCTGAAATAATTGACGACGTTGAATTTTCATTAACAAACCTTGAACGCGAAAGCTGTGAAGGTGAAATAACGAAAGATGAGCTTTTTTCTGCCCTGAAAGGCCTTCAGACTGGTAAATCGCCTGGGTCTGATGGTCTTCCGCCTGAATTTTATCTGTCTTTCTGGGATGATTTGGGCGACATTCTCGTTTTAGTTCTTAACGAAAACTATCGTTTGGGGGTCCTAACTGACAGCCAGCGTGACGGCCTCTTGCGCTTGCTGTACAAAAAGGATGATAGGCGATTGCCGAAAATTGGCGTCCAATATCTCTCCTAAACACAGATTATAAACTGGCATCCAAGGTAATCACAGAACGTTTAAAACCGGTGATGAGTTCTATTGTTCATCACGATCAAACGTGCGGCGTAGTGGGAAGATCGATTCATTTTAACTTACAGTTAATCCGTGATACACTCGATATGATTGACAAAACTGATGAAACTGGCATTCTTGTTACGCTAGACCAGGAAAAAGCTTTTGATCGCGTTGACCATGGTTTTCTTATGCGCACTCTTTCTAAATTTGGTTTTGGTCCTTCCTTGTGTTGCTGGGTGCGTCTCTTTTATAATGATGTCTTTTCACGTATTATCTGTAATGGCAATCTCACTAACGCCGTTTTCCTTGAGAGGGGAGTGAGGCAGGGTTGTCCCTGTCTCTCCTTCTTTATGTCTTGGTATCGGAGGTTTTGTCAACTCAAATCAGGAAATGTAAGCAAATCGAGGGCTTCCGGCTTCTCGGAGCTGGGGGTCTTCAATTTAAAATCTCCCAGTACGCCGATGATGCCACTACTTTTATTTTAATTCTCTCTGTCATCTTTTGCGTGTTGTACATAAGTATGAACTAGGCTCAGGCGCCAAGCTCAACTCCTCCAAGTCAGAGGCTTTGTGGCTTGGGCGGTGGAGAACGAATGGCGCCTCTCCCTTCAGTTTAAATTGGGTATCGAAAATGAAAATTTTAGGGGTTTATTTTTCA